>VOPJ01015425.1:0-55813 GCA_014673585.1 Semibalanus balanoides
AGTCGGCATGATACATTAGGTATCTATTTTCAAAGAAAAGTGACCCAAAAAATGAGGAAAATTATATGTTTACTTCTAGATAATTACAACTGTTTTTTAAATGTTGGGTGTTATAGCACAGGCTAACTTCAGTTTGGCCAATTGCAGGGATGCAATATAAATATTGATTAATCAATATTTATATTTTATAACCTTATTTGGGCATGCTTGCAGCCCCTCACTGAATTGGCTGTATGGCAGTTCTGGAGGAACTGCCATACAGTATGGCAGTTTGGCAGTTCTGGAGGAACTGCCATACAGCCAATTTCATACTGAGTGCTAAGTTGAGGGTACAGTGTACGCTCACCTTACAATTTTTTGCCGGAGTGGATCTGTCATCACGGTCATAGAATACTGTGCCGCCATGTACGTCATGTCATGTGACTAGAGTTGCAGTTTTAATGTCATAACCGAACTTGACCTAACCTTTAGGGAGGTTGGGTCAATACGCGGCCTCCGGCTTCATGAGGGGTTGAGTGGTGCCTCCTTTGCAACCTTTGGCACCTCGGAAAATGGCACATTCTCCTTTGTTGATAATCGTTTGAGGATTTGACGCCCAGTTGCACTACCCTGAGACGCTCAATACCGCAGTTCTGAGGAGTAAGGACAATCAGCTGTTGAGTAAACAAAGTTTGGCGTCAAGTGGTGCGAGGAAGCGGTGAGATATTAATTATTGAATTTAAAATTAAGTTATAGTGCAAAATGTTTTGGGGAACCATCTGTACTGTACTATGTGATATTCTGTATCAAATGGTGGGTATATTATAGGGATTAACTAATAACTAAGGCGGGCACATCCAAGTGGTCTGAAGAATGGCTTCTGAAGTTCAATTCACAGAAGAATCGAACTGGCTGGATTGTTCGACACGTAGAATGCTGAAAGGAGGATGTGATTAACCCTTGCGCAGTGAAGCGTCCGATAACATACGTGACCGTGCAAAGGGTGGGGAGGGGTGACAGGTGAGTGGGGTAACGACGACCCTCAAGACCCCCCCCCACCTCTGGCATTTGGCCCCTAACTGAGCTTGACCCCTCACAGCTCTGGACAGGGTGCCAGTAGTGTCGAGCGCTGTCGGTAAAGGTGGTATATTTCTGTCGAAATAACAATTAATCGTTAATAATTATTTGCTACTTATTTTGCACCTCTACTCATCCAACTTTGACCTCTAGCATTCCTTCCTTATCAGTTGTGAGAGGCTGCCCACAAGACGGGAGTATCTTGACTTCATTGCGCAATCGGGCACAATTATCCGGGCAATAGCACCTCTTATCCGCATGACATGACCTTACCGCTTTCCTGATCCGGCTGAGTCGAGCAGTCGCTCCCAAACGCTGCCAGTGTGAGGGCAGAGTTTAGGTGCCAAAATGTGTCCATTGAATGGTTGGCCCCATGACACTTATACCCGTTCCTACGGTTATGATTAAATCAATAGTGTTGACCTGTAAAATAATAATAGTAGCAATCATAACACATTGCACTGCAAAGCGGCGACAATTTTTCGACTTCGTGTGCATTTTTCGACCATTAATATCCTCAGCTACCGTTGTAAGCTACCGTAGCTTCGAGCGATTGTGACGGTGGGAAAGACAAGCTTCGAATGTTTCATTTCGGTTACAGCGCAGGTAACCTCATTCCTCATATTACCCGGCATTGGCTGGGATCTCCAGCCACATTCCATTGGTCCCCCTTGTCTAACTTCCAAACTAATGGTCCGATTTAAACGCGACATGTGTTGATCGAAAGGTCTCAACGAGTTGCATCTAACGAAGGCTTAATATGTGTTTTTCATGGTCTATGTCAGTTCATGAGTCAGGTCAAAGGTCAAAAGTTGAAGGTAATCTAAGTATCAAAATTGAGGTGAATCTAAGTATGTAAACCGTCCACACTTAGCTAACAGGTGAGATTGTTTAAAAGGGTGAGGTAGGTCACAAAAAGGTCGCTATGCGCAAAACATCTATGCAAGTCCTACATCACATGCTTTACAAGGTATTTCACACGTAAAATTCGATAACTTTGTTATCGTATAACCACCTGACTGCATTTACGTGACGTTAGTGTTAATTTTAGGTCAAGGTCACATTAGGTTTAAATTTGTCATTAATAATCATAAATAAAATAGGATGTTCTTAGACCAGTTAAAAAACAGCATTGGCATTCATTTGTCTCTATCTGGCTAATTAAAGCAAAAACGTGATTTCAAAATATAAGGTCATGAGTTAGGTACTCATGCCTACTTAGGGAGCCATAGATCAGTCACAAATAAAGATATTTGTTTGAAATGTGGTTTGGCTTTGTTATCCACACCGCGTGGTTCTTTAACATCGCTATTCACAGTTACTCTGTTTTTTAAATAATATCATCATCATATATAGCATATTAGATGGTTTCCCTCTCATGTCATAAATCACGTACGCTTTTAAATAATTTAGTGGCAAAACCGAACACTAACAAACATGTACATAATCGACTAGATCTTTCATAGCCGCCTTGTCATTCGAGCTAATCGGTTTGTATTGTCTATAAATATCGTCAGTTTGCTGCTTTCGGATAAATACAGGAAGCCATCTTCGCTATTCGGAAACTTAATTGGTGGCCTGACTTTTTTTTTGCGTCAAGATCTCCCTGTGTCGTATTTACGATCACTAAACTATTACTACATCTCCAAATTTTTCGACAAATTGCTCTCGTTTTTTGTTTGGCCGGAAAGACGTAACAATATGTTGTAGGAGAAAGTAACCACGAACTTTTGTGTTGATGCGTGTTTGTTTTTTCAGCTACTTACAAAAGTCCATTAGAGGAACGCTTTTCGTCTCTCCCAGCCAATGGCGGGATAATCAGCATCTGCCTATGATACTGCGATTCCTTTCTTTCATCACCAGGTAGCTCAAGCAAGGACTCCAAGCTCTCGCAACCCGTATGTTTACCCAGTGAACGACCTAATCTCCACTCATCTCCCCTTCCTCGCTCCACTCCGATCCCGCCGTGGTTGACGTCAGGTCAAGGTCAAGCTTGCGCAACGCCGGCGGCATGGCACAGCGGGTACCAGTTCTAGTGGCTCCCAACTCGATATGTGTTCCTACTTTGCGACACCTATCGGGGGGTGAGCTTAGTAATAGTTTGCTTTTGGATTCCCTGGTGCAGCACTATTGACCCCGATTCTACGCGCTGACCAGTGGACGAACATTTTACCCTAAGACTGTACAATAGCATACACGTCATACATATAGCAGCGTGAAAGGTTTTTCTCGTATTTCCAAAAAATCCTTCATATGACGGTCATCAAGCCAATATAAAACGTATTTTTATGAAATTAAGCACTGTTTAGTGAGAAACAATGTAATAATGTGTTCGCAGCAATTACTTAATATTTAGCACCACATGCGGCGTACATTTGAGAACTTTTGAAAAGGTGGGACAGTCCCTTTAAGAGGTCAGTATCCATGTGCATTGCAGAGTTGGTTGCACTGTTGAGTGTTTTGATGGCTCATTTTCCAGTATCTGGTAAAAAATATAGCTAGCTGACTTTTTTTAATCGTTTTGCTTACGTGTAACAACAGACACTGTTTTTTACGAACACGCCAAATGAGTGTGCTTAACCTGCAAAATTGAATATGAAAATATGAGCAGTAATACATGAAAAGAGAGTAAATGTTTCAAGAGAGCAAAATTTTGTGGACCCTAAGAAAAATAAAGTGTCCAAAATCCCAACACTGCTCAACTCTGCCCCCTTACTTTACTCTCACCTGGTTAGGTTAGTTACGACACCTGGTTTTCTCTCACCTGGTTAGGTTAGTTACGTCACCTGGTTTTCTCTCACCTGGTTAGGTTAGTTACGACACCTGGTTTTCTCTCACCTGGTTAGGTTCCCTATCCCTTTTTGTCAGAAAAAGGTGGGCATGGAAAATAGTAACCCTGATGTACAGACGTGCCAGCCAAGAGGTAACAATGTCAATAGTTGGCTGTGCATAGCAGATGGCTGGAATTGTGCATCTTCCAGTAACAAAAGTCACATTATACAGTCTGATCCATTGTGTCACCAGCATTGCCGAGGTATAACAGCAATAAACTGACCAGTTTGTACATAGCTGCAGACAATCATGGCCTGATCAGATACAAAGTTTCTACTATCCAGTGTATGCACTACGCAAACGGGCCATCGCAAATACATGCGTTCAGGGACTGTTTAAAGTTTAACAAGTTGGGAGCAGAGGCAATCTTACCAGGCAGCTGATTCTACCTCTGGGTGCCAGTCTACAAAACATGGCAGGTTTCGACAAGATCTTGTCTGGGCAGGGTTGACACCAACACATCAAAATTTGGGCAGTTTTTGTAATTTTGGGCAGCTTTTGAAAGTGCAGGGCATAAATTGCTGCCTGGGGCAACAGCACAATTATTTGGGGCAACTCACGGCAGTCAGGTACACACCTCATCGTTATTGCCTAAGAAAAGTAATGGATTGAATGGTAAAAAGACCGCTTGTTGTTGAGGCTATGCGCCCTAAACCTTGCTGTTAAGGTTTAGGGCGCATAGTCTCTTGCAGGGTTGGAAAAAAACGGGTTTTCATCAAAACTCACTGGGTAGTGGGTTTTTTGTGGGTTTTATGTTGTTTTTTGGGGGGTCACCCGTTCTTAGCCAAGCAGTGTATGCAGGAATGTCCAATTTTGATACTTTTAAGCATGCTAACTCCTTAGAAGGGATGTTACGTGTATTTGATGCGCGTAACGTAACACAATACTACTTGCTAGATTATCACGATAGAATTTCACATTCCAAATCTCTCATCTTTTTGGTCAGTAGAGATGGGAGTTCAATGGACAACGCTGTTCCTTAAGGAGAGTTGGGAGTCTGAATGGTGGAATAAGGAAAAATGCAACATTGTTTCCTTTTTAATCATCATAAATGTAAACAAAACACATCAAATTCAATGATGCACCAATCATCTTTATTTTTTTAATACGTCGGGAACTTGCTCAGTACCATGTTGATGAAAAACCCAGGGTGGGTTTTTTTAGTTAGTTTACCCACAAAAAGTAGTGGGTAATGGGTAGTGCCAACCCTGGTCTCTTGGGCTCAGGACGTCCAGAAAAAATAGACTGCTGAATTAGCTTCATGCGCCACTTTTGTATCATATGCGGCATATGTGTATTTTTCTGCCATATTAATTTATTATTTAGCAGTGCAATATATAATTCTTAAATATACTCTATGTTTGACTAAATATAGTGAATTGCTGACATCAATAATATATATTATTTATTTTGAAACATATATTGATCATACTGAGTGAGTATTTCACCTCATTTTATTTCAAATGGTAAAAATTGCAGTTAAAACATTGTAGTTGAAATTCAACTACAATGTCAGTAAGTTCAGGTGAAGAGCAAATTTCCAGGGGAAAAAATGGAGAGAGCAAAATGCTTTCGACCCCAAAAATCCAGAAAATGACCAAAATTCCAAGGTTGCCCTGGTCTCCCAATCCTCCCATAAAAATACTTGTGTTATATAAAATGTAACCATCTGATGGTCTTCTTCAATGATTTTGTGTGCAATGTAGTAGCTGTTTTCTAATGCTTTCAGACTGAATTTGCTGTCGCCGGGGGGAAAGAAGCCTGCATTTTAGTGGAATTTTATTTGAAGTAAGGCAATGGAGAACAAGTTCCCGACCCAAAGATGGCAGAGAAAGGCCATGGAGCAGGGTGTACAAAAGCTGAATGTGCCAAAGGATAGCAATACTTCAGGTGAGTATCGTTATTGAGTACTGCGTTGAGTAGTTAGACATGACTACATTCTCATATGAAGTGGTGCCACTGTTGTATACTGTGTTCTGCGTGAATGCCACGTTTTCATCGATATCTGCATTGTTCTTCCATATAGGTCATGGTGGCCAAATTCAAAGATTTAGGGGGAATGAAGGATGCCAGAATGGCTTGTTTGATCACATATCTTGATATATAGGAGGTGTCCGGGTCTAAAAACAAAACAATTATGCTAGAATTGTCATGCGTTTTAGCTAGACACCCCATATTTCATGACATCTCATCTGGGATCATTGCATAATTTTGTCTTCCTTCCCTAGCTCTCTGAATTCGGCCACACTGATATAGGTGGGATATCTGTTGTATAATCAACAGACTCATCACATGGAACTGTAGCTAAATGTGTCACATTAAACACGATCTTCGTTTATCCCTCATAGTCGCTTTGTCCCAGACTGCGCTGACCTGTCTCGCTGACCTGTCTGCCTGTCTCGCTGACCTGTCTGCCTGTCTCGCTGACCTGTCTGCCTGTCTCACTGACCTGTCTGCCTGTCTCGCTGACCTCTGCCTGTCTCGCTGACCTGTCTGCCTGTCTCGCTGACCTGTCTGCCTGTCTCGCTTGCCTGTCTCGCTGACCTGTCTGCCTGTCTCGCTGACCTGTCTGCCTGTCTCGCTGACCTGTCTGCCTGTCTCGCTTGCCTGTCTGCCTGTCTCGCTGACCTGTCTGCCTGTCTCGCTTTGCCTGTCTGCCTTTGTCTCGCTGACCTGTTGCCTGTCTCGCTGACCTGTCTGCTGTCTCACTGACCTGTCTGCCTGTCTCGCTGGACACTCTGCCTGCTCGCTGACTGTCTGCCCTGTCTCGCTGACCTGTCTGCCTGTCCTCGCTTGCCTGTCTCGCTGACCTGTCTGCCTGTCTCGCTGACTGTCCTGCTGTCTCGCTGACGTCTGTCTGCCCTGTCTCGCTTGCCTTCTGCCTGTCTCGCTGACCTGTCTGCTGTCTCGCTGACCTGTCCTGCTGTCTCGTGACATGTGCTCCTGTCCTGCTGACCTGTCTGCCTGTCCTCGCTGGAATGTCTGCCTGTCTCGCTGACCTGTCTGCCTGTCTCGCTGACCTGTCTGCCTGTCTGCCTCTCGTCTGGCAGGGTTCGGTCTGAATCTCTCCAACCTGTCGCTGAACACACCGGTGCTGTCCGCCGGCTCCGGCAAGTCGTCCCCGGGCCGGTGCCGGACGCCGGGGAAGCGAAGCAGTCCGGGTAGGAGCGCCGGAACTCCGGGCCACAACACCACGGACGGCGCTCTCACCCTGCGCCCCGGTGGCCGCACGCCCACCCGTGCCGCACCCAAGACGCCGAACGGCGGAGACAGGTTCGTACGCGGGGAGGGAGGATGGGGGTTGATTGCAGGAGAGAGTGAGTGAGAGGTGGTGTACTGTTGTGCGTGTTCGTGAAATTGGGCTGGTTTATAATGGTGTTGAGGCGAACGGTTGTTCTGCTGAAGCGGGAGGACTGCGTTATTGCATGGTGTAAAATTCACCACTCGTTTTTAGTATCTGTGATTTAATTCATGGCTTCTTCTGTACCCTCTTGTTTTCCAGTGTCAACCTCCTAATTATCTAGTATGCTGGCCCTTCTCTCTCCAAGTCATCTCGTGACGTTTGATAAAATCCTCACTGAGGGTTTTATCAAGAGGTTGTTGTTTCTAGTTTTTTTTTTTCCCCAGCTGCTGGGATTCACATATCTCCCTCATCACCAGACGATGCTTTGGAATCCGTAGTGGCCTTTCACACTTGAGGGAGCACCTGCCGTCGTCTGTAATTCACACTCTTGTCGACGCCCTTTTTTTCGCAAGTTCGGTATTGCCTTACGGTCTACGGAAATGGCACTCACAAACAATTTCATCGCATTACAAATATCAACTATGGAGCACGAGTCATCTACGGTCGCCACCAATTTCGATCACATTTCGGACTTGTTGAGCATACCGGGCTGGCTCAATGCAATCTGCTCACTAATCATCAAACGCTGTGTCTGACACGCAAAGCAAGGTTCCGCGTGGAGCCGGAGTCACTGGCTGCCGGCTTTACCGCTGTGGCCGATGTACACACCAACCATCTTCGGTGGACCCATTGAGCTCTACTGTGCGTAGAGGTCTTGCTACCGAGGAGTGGGCGAAAGGTCGGCTGTGTGCCGGGCAGCCTCTCATACAAACCTTGTCCCGCCATGAGCGGGTGTGATTCCTCCCGACAACCTGGCTGTTTACACGTCACCCGAGCGACACTGCTGTGCGGGCTACGCCCTCGGACGCTCCGACGAGCTTTGGGTGTGACTCCCGACACCTCGTGTTTGACACTCACCGTCCAAGCGAAACACTTGTGTCTGCGCTGCGACTCCTCGGCCCGAACTGAGCTGGTTGTGACTCCCGATCACATCTGTTTGACGCCTGCACCCGAGGCGATCACTAGCTGGTCGGGCTGACGCCTCGGCCCGACTGAAGCTGGTGTTGACTCTCCGACCACATCTGTTTTGACCCTCCACTGAGTGCGAACCACTTGTCTGGCGGCTACGCCTCGAGCTCCGCCTGAGCTTTGGGTGTTTGTGACTCCCTAACACCTCTGGTTTTGACGCCTCCATCCCGAGGCGACACTTGTGGCGGCTAGCGGCACCTCCGGCATCCGGTAACTGAGCTGTGTGACTCCCGAACACACTTTGTTTTGACCCTCACCCTGAGGCAACTTTCTATGGGGCGGTTACGCCTCGGCCCGACTGAGCTGCGTGTGACCCCGAACACGTCCTCTGTTTGACTTCCTCAACCTCGAGGCGACCTTGGCTGCGGCTACGTCCTGCGGCACCGAACTGAGCTGGTTGTGAGCTCTACCGACACCTCTGTTCTGACCTTCACCTGGAGGCGACACTTGCGGCGGGCTACGCCTCGGTGCCCGACTAGCTTGGTGTTGACTCCCTGACACCTGCGTGTTTGACACTCACCCGCACGTGGCGGATCACTTGCTGGCGGCTACGCCTCGGCCCGACTGAGCTGGTGTGACTCCCGACACCTCTGTTTGACACTCACCTGAGGCGACACTTGCTGGCGGCTACGCCTCGGCCCGACTGAACTACTATTCGCAACGCTACGCTTTGCCCTTCGTTCGCTTTTCTGTTCGCATCTGTACTGCGCCTGTACCGTATCTACGATGTCGCTTTACACGTTTTGTCTTAGTCTGTTTGCTATTGTTTGTGTTTATATTGTATTGCCATAGCCACAAGCTGATAGTCGATGACTCCAGTACACGTCTAACCGTCGATCCCCCTGCAACACCAGCTGACCCCTGTCTCCACCATGCTCCCCGTGCGGCAGGTTCATCCCGTGCCGCGGCACCACCGACATGGAGAACAGCTACCACTCGTTGGTGCGCGGCGCCGGCAGCAGCGCTGACACCACTGCGTCGGCCAGCTTCAGCGCCACCGGCAGCCCGACGGAGGCCGCCGCCGCCGCCGCTGCCGCCCCGACGGACCAGCTGGCCCTGGCTGAGACGCTCAACAACGGCGTGCCACGAGACACGCGCATCCTGTCGTTCCGCGCCAAGGCGCCGCAGCCATCGGACAGTGAGTCAGGTGCAGGGAGAGGGGTGCACGGGAGTCGAGAGCGTGGAAGGGGAGGGTACCGGGGGTTTGGGGTGATGTGGGGTTTGTGCACTGTCGTAGCGGGAAGACGAACTGTGGAGTATGGTGAGCTGGCAGCCCGGAACGCATAAGGTTTACCGTCGGTCTTACCAGGTCGGCGGCGGCGGTCTTACGGGGGTCCGAAAACGACCCTGAGGTTTTTCTTGCATAGCTTTTTACACATACGGCGCATCTTGCTGAAATTTGCAGTAGCTGAGTTTACAACAATTATACGAGTATGCTGTCAAAGTTTCATTGAAATAAGTTGTGTTGTTTGGGAGATAATGATGTTTTAGTGACGGCATGCTGGTGGACAACGATATTTTTTTTTTTTTTTTAATCGTAGAAAATATAGTTTTGCAGCAAATTGCAAACGGTAAACGGCAAAGATAGAAAATTACATTCTCTTTTAAATGGCATTCTCTGATTTCCAAATTTTTTACCCCCTCCCCAAAAAAGAAAAAAATGACTTTATGTAAGAGAACTGAGTATGAAAAATACCAAAACAAAATTTCAAAACAATATCTCTATTTTTGACTGAGTGATGGCTCCTAAGTGTAAGAAACTCATGACGTCATTTTTAAATCACTTTTTTGACTTTTTAGACCAGATACGAACAAATAAATGCCTTGCTTGTCTTTCTGAGACCAAACTTGTCTAGAAACACGTCTTTTGATTTACATTTACCAATTTCTCATTTTGAGGTTTTCTGACTGAGCAAAATCGCTATTATGGACGGGGTCGAGTCGTGGTCATTCACTTGACCTGGAAGGTCACCTGTTGACCTGAAACCTAAACTAAAAATTGCATACCGTTAAATTCTTCACATGACAGGCAACATGCTGGTTCTTACCGCATTGCTCTGTCGCTTGATTTGAAAGTTAACCCGCGCGGCGTAGGGGTCTTCAGCCGAACGCGCGGCGTAGGGGGGGAAATTTTACCCCCCCCTCGTATCTTCCGAACCAAAAATCGCAGTGAGACGCGCAAGGCGGCGATCGAAAGCTCTCTATGAAACGGATCGAATGCATACCCGAAATTTTATAAGTTAGGTCAAATGTCAGGTCACGATCAGGTCATATGAAAAATTCCAGGTAATTCAGTTAATGGTTCATGCTTTTAATTATAATCCATTGATCAAGACTATCAATGCACATAAAGCTCTCAAAGGTGTAATACAAGTCCTGCATTAAGTAAAAGTGAATTTGCATGTCAAGGTCACAAAAGGTCACTGTCACGAAGAGGTCAACGAAAGTCTTGTGACACATGTTTTAGGGGTTATTTTACACGATAGCAACAGCCATTTTTACAACTTGACCCCAAAAAAGGTAAAGATCAGGTCATCCAAGGTAAAAACTGGAAACTGACTAATATGAATAAACAATGCATGTTTCTAGGTCAGTTTTGTCTCATAAAAACGAAAATGTCATTTTATATATCTGTATAAGGTCAAAACATCAAAAAAAGTTTATTTTTGGACAATGACGTCATACCAACTACTTCTGACTTGGAGAACAATCAATCCACTTGAAAAATGAAGACATTACTTTTCACAATTTGGTCCTGAGGTATTCTTACTACCCTTGGTTCTCTTATATATAATTCCGTTTTTTTTATACTTTGAAAAAATTCTAATTTTAAGGGTGAAATTTCCGAAAAAATGGATTTGGGGGTCAAAACCTCAAAATTTTGGAAAACCGAAACTGCCGTTCTTTTGTAGAGAATTCCCAAATTTCTCTTCAAGTACAGTTTTGGCGTTTTGGCAACTTGCATTAACACACTATGTTTTCTACGATGCATCAATACATGTAATCGTTTTCAACCCAAAATGGCATGATATGAGTCCATACAAATCGTCAGTATCCCAAAGTTCTTATCTTTTTTATGATTTTTTAGGAAGACATCAAATGATGCTTGGGATAAGCGTCAAATACATTTCTTGACGTCGTTATCTGTTTATAGTGTTTCAAGTTATTGCGGAAATCCGGGAGGGGGTAATATTTACCCCCCCCCCCCTACGCCGCGCGGGTTAACAAGGGGTCTTTTAGGACCCCCCTCCTTCTCCCTCGTAGGGCGAATGTGAGAAAAGCTCCCGTAGGGCGAGGGTGAAGGGACTGAGCTTTTGCGTTGGGTATTGAGATTGATTAAGTGTCGGCATTCTATTATAAACGACTGAGCGGAATGGGAAGCGCATGACTGAGGGCCTCCCTACGCTCTACTGCTTTAGGGAGCGAGTCGCTCACAATCACTGACTTTCTGTGGTCAGCACGGGCAGTCTTCCCTACCACTCCTGCTGCCTCTGACCCGTCTACCACTACCTGTTCTCGCCACCCACCCCTTCTCACATACTTTTCTGCGTCATTGACCCCTCCACCCCTTCACCTTCTGCGTCACCCTGACCCCTCCACCCCTTACCTTCTACGTCACCTGACCCCTCACCTACTTTCTTCGTCCTCCTACCTGACCCTCACCCCTACCTTCTTGCCGTCATTCTGACCCCTACACCCTACCTTCTGCGTCATCTGACCCTACACCGTACCCCTTCTGCGCCACTGACCCTCCACCCTACCTTCTACGTCATCTGACCCCTACACCCCTACCTTCTACGTCATCTGACCCCTCCACCCCTACCTTCTGCGTCACCTGACCCCTCCACCCCTACCATCTGCGCCCCCTCTAAACCCTCTGACCCCTCCGTTTTCTTGACAGGCTACGCTAACGGCCTTCGCGTGCTGTACAGCGCCAGCCGCTCCTCCGTACCTCGCGCGCCCTCCACGCGCTATATCCCGTCAGTGCCGGAGAAGGTGCTGGACGCACCGGACCTGCTGGACGACTACTACCTGCACCTGCTGGACTGGAGCTCGACCAACCAGCTGGCGGTGGCGCTCGGCAGCTCGGTGTACGTGTGGAATGCCTCTGACGGCACGATCGCCAGCCTCACCCAAATGGAGAGCCAAGAGGACTACATCTGCTCACTGGCCTGGGTCAAGGAAGGTATGCCGGGGGACGGCGGAGGGGAGGCGGAGTAAGGAAGGAGACGGGGGAGTGGGGGAAGCCAGTATGGGTTGATAGTTGATACCTCGTCTGGGATGGGTCATGAATGGTATGACGCGACGCGGGACAGGAGAGTAGTGAAGCGATGGTGTAGGGGGTGAGGTGTGGGGGGGGGGCTAGAGGTCTAGCTAAACTGACTAGGGGAGCGGGGAGGTCGGTTACTGAATTAAGCTGCTCTGGCTGAGCTGGGTTAAGGAAAACACTGCGAATGAGTTGGTACAAGGTAGGTGCGGCGTGCGACTGGTGCAAAGGATTGGTATTGGTGAATGGTGTGGGGTACTGGGTGGGGGCGGTTTAGACACCGTGGCTGGGTGGGCTATGACGTGTGTGTATTAGGCTGTACACTGATGCCCTGCGTGCCTCCTCCCAGGCTCGGTACTGGCGGTGGGGGACAAGCACAGGTGTCGTCCACTGTGGGACGTAACACGTGGCTGGTGGGCTGATGACGTGGGTGTTTAGGCTTGTACACTGATTCCCGCTGCTCCCCCTCCCAGGGCCGGCTACTGGCGGCGGGGACCCAGCACAGTGTGTCCAAGCGTTTGGGAGTCACCTACACGTGGCTGGGTTGGGCTGATGAAACGTGTGTGTTATGCCTGTTTACCAACTGATCCCTGCTGCCTCCTCCAGGCTCGGTTACTGGCGGTGGGGGACAGCACAGGTGTCGTCCAGCTGTGGGACGTCGCCCGGCAGAAGCGGCTTCGGGTGATGGAGGGTCACGACGCGCGTGTCTCCACCCTGTCCTGGAACAATCACCTCGTCTCCAGGTGAGCTGTTGGTCCAGCGCCATATCGGCCCCGTGTGGGCGCCACAGAACCTCGGCAGGCGCGGCGCGATAAAGGATAATCGCCGTAAGTATTGCCTGTCGCTGATGTTCATAAGGTGAGAGTTCACTGTGTTATCCCGTCAGTGGTGTTCATAAGGTATGTGTTCACTGTTCAATGATATCCTGTGCCTAGTGTTCATAAGAATGGTGTCTTGTCACTGGTGTTCATAACGTCAGTGTTAATTCCGTTTCATTCTGTTCGCTGTTCAACCAAAGCTTAGAGATGAATCTGAACAGAATGAAAGCCAGGTATTTAGTATAATAGGAGACACATCTTATTTTGTATGTATATTGTATATGTCGCCCACCACAACTGCGCATTCAGACGATCATTCAAATTAAGCACACACACCTTGTATGTAGCGTGGTGACTGTGATAGTGTCTGCTCCTTGTAATAGTTATACACCGGTTATTTCGTGTCCGGTTCACAGTGTTCCCAAGTTTGTCAGTTTGGGTGGAAAGTGGCACCCAAATGTGACTAGAAAAAAAAAACTTTAGGAGTGAATGTCCACTCCCAAATTATGAATTGTGATATTGATTCTGACCTAAATATTGACTAACGATATATGATTTCAATTAAAACTACTGCTTTTTATATTCAAAACAATAAATATGTATTATTTTCTTTATGATTCTCCACTCGCATGTTCTTTTTTGCTCGAATTTTTCACTCTGTCACGTCCTAAGCAAAAATTTGATTTTGGGACACTACGGATTCACCGTGACAAGTGGTGACCATGACCCCCGACTGGCTCTGTCTCTGTGCCGCCTGGTCCGGTGTTCGACCCGCCCTCTATAACCGCGCTCTCTCGCTCTGTTCGTCAGCGGCTCCCGGAGCGGCGCCATCCACCACCACGACGTGCGCGTGCCGAACCACCACGTGGGCACGCTGACTGGCCACGTGCAGGAGGTGTGCGGTCTGCGCTGGTCCGACGAGGGCCGACTGCTGGCGTCGGGAGGAAACGATAATCAGCTGCTGGTGTGGGACGCCGCGGCCGGCACAAGTGAGTTGACCGGACCTGACCTAAATGGACCGGACAGTCGGCCGGACAGGGCAGGACAGGACAGGATAGAACATGATAGGACACGGACACGACAGGACTGGACGGGATGGTCTGGTCTGGACCTGACCAGGCCTGACCTGTGACCTGATCTGACCTGACCCCATCTGACGACACGATCTGACCTGCCCCGATCTGACCTTACCCGACTCGACCCGACCTGACCTATCCCCCGATCAGCCCCGTCCCGCATCGCCCCGATCCGTTTCGCCCCTCGCCCGAATGAGGGCAGTGTGTCCAACGTTATAATTTGTAGTGGAAAATAACGCATAAGCTTGGAAATCCTTTCACCCTCAGCTAAAAATATATATTTTCTAAACAATTATGTTACTAATTACAAAGCACCAATTGGCCAAACTAATATGAGGCACCCTTCAAATTTATTAGCTGATTTCACTTTTCGGTGCACTTTTTTCATCCACTGTCTACTTCATTAGCAGCCTTGACAACTTTGTATTTTTGCGCGTAAAAGAACATGGAATTACATACAGGCTTTACTTCTGTATGCGTTCGATTCCATCGCCGGCCCTGTGTATGACCTGTGTGACATAAGACATTACATATGACTTGTGTGTAAATATGACTTGTGAGTTGTGTAGGACCAGTGCATGACCTGCATATGACCTGGTGTGTGGCTAATGAGTGACCTGCGTATGACCTGTATATGACCTGCATATGACCTCTATATGGCCAGTGTATGACGTCCTGTGTATGACCCGTTTATAACTCATTTATGACCCGCTTATGACCCGCTTATGACCCGCTTATGACCCGCTTATGACCCGCTTATGACCCGTTTATGACCTGCCTATGACCTGCCTATGACCTGTATACGATCTGTATATGACCCGTGTATGACCGACTCAGGTGACGCGACCAGTGAGCCCCTGCACTCGCTGAACGCTCACCAGGCGGCAGTGAAGGCCGTCTCCTGGTGTCCGTGGAGCCCCAACCTGCTGGCGTCGGGAGGCGGCACCGCAGACCGCTCCATCCGCTTCTGGAACGCTTCGACTGGACAACTGCTAAATACGACCACGACAAACTCACAGGTGAGGATAGCATCTCCACGACAAACTCACGGGTGAGAATAACATACACGACAAACTCACAGGTGAGAATATCACGGCCACCACAAACTCACAGGTGAGAATAACACGACCACGACAAACTCACAGGTGAGAATAACAATATTATGGGCGCCATATAACTATTTTGTTGCGGCGCCCTAAAGCCCCAATCATCATCAATAACACCACAAACTCACGAATGAAAATCCCCAGCTGGAGGCACAAGATGCAGGTGCTTGGAACGCTTAGACCAACAGACTTGCAGCACTGAATTTCGAGTCGCGATGTTGTTCGTTGTGGTGGTAAAGAGTAAACCTGACACACGCTATATGAATGTAATGTCACCGCTGAAGGGTAAAGGTCCGAGCTGTGCTTGAAAGGTACAGATCACGTGAATCAAATATGGCTACTGAACCATCTAACAATCATATCAGCCTAATTATTAGGACATCCGAGCTGGTGTATGCAGACCCTATATGAAAACAGGAGGATTTATTTATATCCAGGGTAGCCATCGTATCAAAGCATTTATAATGTATTCCCAAGTATCTACATTTCGGCTCCCTCAGCTCAACGCTGACTCTACCTCCACATTATGTGAGCGCGTTTAAATGCGACATTAACCGCCCATGGTGATTCGGCCCCATCGCTTTGACCGAGTGTATCTGCGTCAGGTGTGCTGTCCAGTTGTACCTCTTCTACAGACTACAAGTACAGCTAACCAATGACCATGTCTCTGAGGCAGATATTCCCGCTCGTCTGGCCAGTTTTGACTGACAATGTCTGCCCTCGTCAGGTGTGCTCGTTGGTGTGGTCCAGCGAGTTTAAGGAGATCATGTCCGGACACGGCTTCAGCTACAACCAACTGACCATCTGGAAGTACCCGCAGATGACCAAGGTGGTGGACCTCACAGGTAAGGCAAACTCGCAGGCACGGTGATAGACATTCGCATGGACTTGCTTTAGGATCCTCCACAATAAACTTGTTGTCTTTACGATCCCTCATCATACGCGTTTCAAGGTTGGGTATGAAATAATACCCCCAAATCATTACAATTTCCCATGGGACTGGTACTGGCTTTTAGCACGGCGCACAGTTGCATATTGGCTTGCTCACGGTGACCGTTGGTGAGTTCATGTCTTTCCGTGTTAAATCAGATCCTCGTGGCGTGATAATTGATAACACACATCAACCCAAGCCGTCAGATCGGTAGCAATGCATATAAGTTAGGCCAGCACGTTGAAATGCTTACTGGGAGGGACAGGTAAGCTGGACGTCAGCTGTGGTTGACTGTGTGCTGACGGGGTGCTGTGTTTCAGGCCACGAGTCACGGGTGCTGGAGCTGACCGTCTCTGACGGGGTGCTGTGTTTCTGACGGGGTGCTGTGTTTCAGGCCACGAGTCGCGGGTGCTGGAGCTGACTGTGTCTGACGGGGTGCTGTGTTTCAGGCCACGAGTCGCGGGTGCTGGAGCTGACTGTGTCGCCGGACGGCTCCACCGTGGCCAGCGCCGCCGCTGACGAGACGATCCGGCTCTGGAAGTGTTGGCAGTCCGACAAGAGCAAGAAGGTCAAGGCTCCGGCCGCGAAAACGAACCCGAGCGCCCTGATGAGGGGCGGCATCCGGTGAAGGCTGGGACGAGTGTCGCCAGCTGTGTATGCATAATGTGGGACTGCGCCGGGGGCGACTGGTTAGATGAGGATGTGCGGCGACGATGCCAAGGAGGATGGGAATGACAATATGGCAGTGTATTCAGTGGAGGTGCGTAGAATAAGGTATTACGCCGAGGACAACGCGTTGTTGGGCATCCAGGCTACTTTACTGCCATGATCGCTGGTCGCGTCCCCAAACAATACTGACGTGTGTGGCTATTTTTATACTCTCGCCTGTCTGCCATGCGGAACCTGCCCCGTATATATCCGACGATTGTCGTGAACTCTTCATCCGATCAGCTGTCACTTGATGTACTAATAAATGGTCAAATCGAATATGATTATTGGTGCTATCAGCGCTCCAACAGCGAAAAGTAGCAGTATTTATCGAGGTGAGTGTCCGACTGAAAGCCTTGCGGTAGACATGAATGTTAAATCTGCATATTCCGAGTCCGTCCGTGTGTAGAGAGAATCGTTCCCAAGGGTGTCGCGCAGGGTAAGATCGGGTAGATTGAACTGAAAAGCCTTCCCTTCCAAGGTGTTAACTTGTCAATGGGGCAGGATTTAAGAGAGTGTTTCACCTGAGATGAGCGGATGGCACCAGCGTGTTTTTTCTCGTCGGGCCGCGTCGCCCCATAAACAAAATGACCTACCCGGGTCACCAAATGACCTTGACCGGAGGTCAAATTTTAAAGTTGACCTAACCAGGTCACCTTTCATATTTTTCAAAGCGCCTTGACAAGAAAAACACGATGGTTTTAAAATCATTGCTCTATCTTTTTAAGATATAAAGTTATTTAGGAAAAACAGTTAAAGAAAATCACATTTTTGACCTTGGTGACCCACGCTAGAGAGCCTTAAACTATTCCCTGCAGGCTCATATTTGATGACACCTATGTCATTGCATTTTTAAAGAGCTTTCGATTTTTATTTCGTTTTTCCTATAGCTGGTTCATAGTTCTCGAGTATTTGGGTGTCCAAACGGTCATAAAACTGGAAAATTTGACCTTTGATGACCTCAATATTGCCCTGAGCAAAAAAAAAAAAGTTTACTTTTGAATGTCCATGTCGAGAGCTTTCGAACAATTATGTCTGCTTCTTTCTAGCCCCTCTAGTTTTCGAGTTAGACGGGGGACCATTTTGACCCACCCCCACCGAGGCGAAGTTTTATCGGAGGCCCACCGGGGCACGGATTGACTTCCAGAAGAAAAAATCGCACCATTGTTTTCAGCAGCACTTCTTATTTTTTACAAGACCGGCGTATATTTGACAACTTTCAAAAAGGTAAAACATTCCCAAGCATTCCCGTGAGCGCAGATCTACCCTTAGGGTAAGCCAGCATGTCGGCACCTTCATTGATATCCGATTGTCAAAATATCGAGTGTCAGGTACGCAGCCCGCAGAGAATCGCCATCCCAGCCCGCTCACGCATGAGGAAGACTGACAAAATCATTGTTTATGTCCATGCTTGATAACAATCAATTCGTTTCCACGAGAGGATGGTTGACCCCTCACCCGCTAACAGTGTCACTTATGGGAGTTGACCCGACCCGCTAACCCGTTCACGCGTTGAGCCATGAAGTAACCACCCAACGTTGTAACTCGTTAACTCGGTTAACACACTTTCGGGAGGTACTCGGAAACGGGTTACTGTCGATTCCTCGGAAATAAGGTGTCCTGCTAACAGTAACTGCCAGAGAGAAGTTCATAGGTGCCCAAAACCATCTCACGCTTTCGGGGCTCAGACCGCATGTTCGTTTCCCCGTCGAAAACAAGTCCGAAACCACATTTGTGATACAAAGCGCATATATTCCACTTCATTTTTCAAACGAAGCGCATATATTTCACTTCATTTTCAACTATCATATTGTACAAAACACGAAGACGTATCAACTACACCCGGCTCCAAACAATAACGCTCGCAATGTTAAAAAGTAAAACGACATGATACCCTTGCAGCCGACTAACGCAGCCCAGAGTCGGGGCATAGCAACACCACCGCGGACACGAGACACAAGAATCGGCGGCGCTGACTGCAATGGATGGCCGGACTATCACCGGCGCACCGGAGGGCACCCGGCACAAAACGTGAGGGGAAATAAATAGCTCTAGCTTCCCTCCGCAGCGCACGCGTGGCCACTATCGACTGCAGCGCGCGGGCGACCGGCCACGCGTCGCGTGTGAATGCATGATGTGTGAGTGATGGGTGAGAGGAGGCCGCAGCGAGGATGAGTTGCGCCTCGACGCGACGCGGCGCGGCGCTCAGTCGTTCTGCGCCTGGCTGGTGAAGTACGACACCAGTCCGCCGAACTCGCGGCTGCCGTCCGCCTCCGCCGCTGGCGACTGCTGACTATCCGTCGACAGCGGCTGGGGAGGCCCCTGTGGTGGGCCCCGTGGAGGACCCTGTGGTGGGCCCTGTGGTGGGCCCTGTGGTGGGCCCTGTGGTGGGCCCTGTGGAGGACCCTGTGGTGGGCCCCGTGGATGACCATGCGGTGGACCCTGTGGAGGACCCTGTGGTGGGCCCTGTGGTGGCCCCTGTGGCGGCTCGCCGGGCCGCGGAGCGTACTGAGGCGGCGGACCGGGGCCATACGGTGACCTCATGTCATAGACAGGATGCGGCGCCGTCCGCCAGGGCTGGTGCGGGCTGGGCGCCGGGCCGCCTGGCATCGCCGCTGGCGGCCGCAGACCCGGGTACGGCTGGCCCGGCGCTCCACCGTAGAAGTGCGGCGGCGGGGGGCCGTACGGGTGATGACCTGGCGGCAGACCAGGATGAGCCCTACCCGGCACACTGACCGGCAGGCCGGGGTGCGCGCCGCCAGCAGCGGTCACTGGCAGGCCCGGATGAGAGTGGAATGGTTGCGACAGTGCTGCGGCTGGCGGCGGCGGCTGCGGCCCACCAGGGTATCGCGGAGGAGGCCGCACCACCATGTGGCCGCCCGCCATGGACATGGGCAGACCGCGGCCGACCATCATGGGCACGGGGCCGCCCGGGCCCGGCGGACCGGCCAGCCGCATCGGCGCCAGCTGCATCCCAGCCGGAGGTTGCAGCTCGTGCTGTTGTTTACTCATCTGCGGCGGCATCTCCGGCGGGCTGGGAGAGCGCTGGATCGGCTCCAGGGGCTGCGCGGTCGGTGGCACCGGCCGGACGGGTTCCGTCGGCTCCAACGGCGTCGGCGCACACTCTGGGACGGCCGCTGGAGCCAGGTCGGTCGGCTGGACGTCCATCGGCGACTCGGGCCGCTCGGGCGACCCCGTCGTCGGCTCCGACGCCTGCGGCGGCGGCGAGTCGGTCGCCGGCCGCTCCACAGCCTGCTCCTTCGCTGAAGCCGGCTTTGCCTTGTCCTTCTTCTGGGGAATGGTGTTCATATCCTCTCCACTATCAAGCTCCTCCTCTTCCTCTTCTCCTGCCTCTTCCTCTTCTCCTGCCTCTTCCTCCTCTCCTGCCTCTTCCTCTTTGGGCTCCTTCTCCATCGGTTCATCCGACTCGCTCTTCAGGTCAGCCGGTGGCTTGTAGGCGTCCTCGCTTTCCGAGGAGCTGCGCTTCGACTTACGACCGAAGCTCATCGGCTCGATGGGCCGCAAGGTATCACTGTCCGACTCGGACTCAAGAATCGCCGCGTAGTTGGTCACCAACCCGCGCGTACGGCGGGCCAGCGGCTCCGGTTGTTCCTCCTTATCGGCGTGCTTGACGCGCCTGCGCGGTTTCTCCGCCGGCGGATCCGCCGACGAGCGCCTTTTCTTCGCGCGCGCCTTACCACCACTGCTCTTCTTGCGTACCTTGGCCGGCCGGGCGCGCGGTGGCGGCTTCTTCCGGCCCTTCTTCCGTCCCCAAGTACCATCCGAGTCCTCCGAATCCTCGCCAGACACCACGAAATCGCGCATCGGCCGTCCGCGCTTCTTCCCGCGCCGCGCGCCCCACTCCTCATCACTACTGTCGTCAGATACATAGCGCTGTCTTCGACTAGCACGCGACGAGCGGCGGGTCGGCTCCCGCGCCACCTTCCGCCGGCGGCGAGTCTCGAGCTCGCTGTCTCCCGAGGACAGCTCGTCCGGATTGAAATCGTCCTCATCCTCCGGCTCGGAGCTGGTCGCCTTGAAGTTGGCATCCTTCACGTCGTCGTCGTCGTCACCGGTGTCGTCCAGGTCGTTGATGCGTCGTTTTCGTTTGCGCGCGGTTGGCGGTGGCACTACCTCGTCGTCGGAAGAGGAGGCGGCAGCAGCAGCAGTAGAGGGTGCCGCCGACTCGGCGGCAGCGGCAGCAGAGGGTGCCGACTCAGCGGCCGCGTCCCCGCTGGCGGCGGCAGCGGCTTCTTCCCCAGGAGTGGCCTTCTCCTCGGCAGCGGCTTCCTCCCCGGGTTTGGCTTCCTCCCCAGGAGTGGCCTCCTCCCCGGTAGCGACTTTCTCCGCCGCCGGCTGGTCGGCGGCCTCCGCCTCAGTGATGTTCTCCATGGCCTTGCCTCGGCCGGAGTTTCCGGCCCCACGCACATACTCCAGTTCGTCCTGTCGGCAGAAAATGGTAACAATCAGTAACATTCAATTTAAAACGTTAACGAGATAAGACCAGTAAGACACCTTAATCGGCGAAGGACGAGCGAGCCCGCCCCGTCTGTCTGCATCCTTCCAGAACTGCGCGTCACCGGAGAGCGGTGAAATTCCCGACGACTGGAAACACGGCGAAATCACTTCGAGAAAGGTAACACACAAGAACCATCGAATTACAGGCCCCGTCATATCCAAGACGCTAGAGTCGCTGACCAGAGACAGTCTGATGGAGTACGTGACGGATACTGGCCAGATCTGTGACGCACAGCACGGATTCCGCCCCTGTTCTACCCAGCTGTTGGCAACGATGGAGAGTTGGACCAGATACATTGAAGAGGGAAAACCAGTGACGTACCTGGATTTTAAGAAGGCATTCGACTCTGTGCCGCACATGAGGCTCATGCAGAAGCTCGAGGACATGGGAGTTCGCGGAAGGCTGCTGACGTGGATTCAGAGCTTCTTGTCGGGGCGAAGACAGCGGGTGGCACTGAGCGGGGAGAGGTCCAACTGGGCGCCGGTAATCAGCGGGATACCTCAGGGATCAGTACTGGGCCCTACACTGTTTATCCTATTCCTAAACGACATGTCGGAGTGCGTCGGCAACGAAGTCATGCTCTTGTTGTTGTTGTTGTATTTCCTCAAGGAACGGCTCATGGCCGCCCGTCAGCCAGCGGCTCCAGATGGCGCATGAAGCCACGGGCCAAGGCCGCCACATGTCCCCGTCCGCAGGCTGCGTCGGTCGACGTAATTGTGCCGAAGCAGTCGGAGGGCGTCGGCCCGGCTAGGCTCGCGCACCGGAGCAGCACATGCTCCGGTGTGTCCGCCTCCTCGCGGACCACTACCAGAGTGCCGCTGGGCAGCTCTTTCCGGAACCCCCGGACACGCCGGCCGCCGGGAGACGGGACGATGCGGTGAGATACTGGCGCGACCGGCCCCAGTGGCCAGCGCCTCAGCTGAGTACATCCACGGCCGCCCCCCGTCTTCGCCGAGGACCGGGCTCGGCATCCGGTCCCTCCAGATTTGCCTGAAGAGGCTATCCGGCCAGGTTCGCCGCCAGGCCCTGGTGGCAACACGGGCCACGGCCTTGGTGATGGTGCGGGCGTCTATGGTGCACCCTGCGGGAGACTGGCCAGTCTCCCTGGCCAGCACGTCCGCCGCCGTTTCCCGTATTCCACAGTGTGAGGCCCACTGTAGCATCACTTCTTTTCCTTCTTGCGGAGAGGTTTCAGGAGGAGAGGCCAGATCGCGGCTCCGATGGGTGTTTCTGGGGACCCCGCTCCGCTGGCCAGTGTCGACAAGGCCGCCTGGGACAGTTGTACAGAGCACACGGGCTGCAAGGCTTGGCTCTCCCGCTAGCGCGCTTCACCTCTTCTAGCGCCGCTCTCATGGCCACCAGCTCGGCCGAGTACTGGAAGGCACAGGCCCCCCGGCGGCGACCCTGACTTCCCGGCGCTCCCGGACCGTGAGGGTCAGCCAGCGCTCCTCCTCCTCCATTCGCACACTCTCCATCCGCCAGCCGTCGCTCCATTACCAGGTGGCGTGTCAGTGGGCAAGGTGGCAGGTGAGGCCTCGGCGGTCTCTCGGCCCTGTCTCGTCGGAGGCGTCGCGACCAGCCCCGGGCCCAAATCCATGCACCATGGATGCGTCATGGCTGGTCCACGGGGGGATCTGCACGTGCAGGCGCTCCTCGACCGGGACGTCGGCGATCCCAGAGAGACGCAGGGCCTGCGCGCCGAGCCATCGCCACCCGGTGGTCGAGATCAGGCGTCGGGGTGGGTCCTGCTCTGCAATCTGGCGCAGCGGGTCGTTCTGTGCAGAGACCTGCCGTGCAACACTATGTGCGCCGGCGAGACAACCCGCGCTAGCGGGCGGTCGGAACCCGCCTCCGCCAATGAGCGGCGCCACCGGCGTTTGAGCGCGGCAGCCAAGTATCACTCTGGCCGCCGCGCGCAACCCGTTCCAGCTGCTCGAATGTGTCGGCATTGCGCAGGCCACCTGCGGCCGCGGCTCCAGGCCCCGCGCACGTAGCCGTCGCGACGATGCTGAGCTGGAAGTCCTGAGCCCCCCACGTCCGACCCTCAGTACGGAGATGAGCCAGACGGGGCTTCACCTTCCTCCTCAGCCTGGCGCAGTGCTCACCAAGTCAGTCATGCTCTTCGCTGACGACGCCAAGTTATTTGACGGGGTACCAGGTAAAGCCCGACCGGCTTTGCCTGGTACCCCGAGACGCACCGCAACCAGATCTAAACGCCCTCGCAGACTGGTCGTCGAAGTGGCATTCAACCAGTCCAAGTGCAAGTGACTCCACCTAGGTACTGGGAACGCTCGGCAAGAGTATCGGCTACGCGACACAACGATCGACCAGGTGACCTCAGAGAGAGACCTCGGAGTCATCATTGACCAGGACCTGAAGTTCCGGGAGCAGGCAGTCACACAAGCAGCAAAAGGCAACACAATACTGGGTTGGATTCGCCGGTGCTTCGTCAATCTCAACAGTCAGACGCTCCCTCTGCTCTACAAAACGCTGGTGCGACCTCTGCTAGAGTACGGAAACGTGTGCTGGGGCCCATTCAACAAGCGCGACCAGACGCTGCTCGAGAGGGTCCAGAGACGAGCCACCTGCGGCCTCTCCCATACGCGGACCGACTGAAGGAGGCACTCGACTCCCATTGCTGAAGTACCGGCGACAGAGAGCCGAGAGGTGACATGATCACCATGCACCAGCTACTGCACGACCGCCTCGGACTACAAAAGGATAACTTTGTGTCGAAGCCCCGATGCTTACCACCAGAGGACACTCAAAGAAGGTAGCCAAGCCACGAGCGCACACGAGGGCAAGACGTAACCATCTGACGGTCAGAGCAGTTAACAGCTGGAAGTCGCTGCCTGACGTAGTCATTCAATCTGTGACGACCAACCAATTTAAAAACAAACTGGACAAACACTGGGCCGCTCATCACCAAGAGTTGCCGCAAGGCGTAACCAAATAATGTTTAAGCAAGGATGAAAAACTAGACACAGACATACAGTTGCGACTAGTAACCGACAATGAGCTCGTGAAGACCTACACAAGCCGCTCTCCTGCGGCCTTTACAACACCTGCATCTGCAAATACAAATACAAACAAGATACGATTGAATTAACAATTTTAACATTTACATATTAAATCATCCAGAAAACACGTAACAAGCCAACATAAATACGTTCAACAGCCTTATAACCTGCAACAATGGCGTTAACTGGCCTAACGGTTGGACTCACCCGTATGGCGTCGTCGATGAGCTCGTCGAACTGTTTGACCTTCTCGCTGACTTCGGCCACCGGGCGGCGCGTACGCAGCGAGTAGATGGGCTCGTCCGCCTCTTCGGCCGACTCGCTCTCGCTCTCCGATTCCGACTCCGAGTCGCCCTCGGAGGAATCGTCCTCCGAGCTGCTGCCCTCTCCGACCGACGCCTCCGAACCGTCGTCCTCCTTGCGGCGTCGCTTCTTCGGTCGTTTCGGCGCCGTCGGCAGCACGTTCCCCATGCTGATATTGACGTAGTCCAGTCGCTGTTTGCGCACTAGCTCCTTCTCGCGCTGGCCGAGCACCGCGTCGAACTGTTCGAGGCGTTCGGTCAGCGCGGCCACCAGCCGATTGTGTTCGCATGGCGGACAGTACCAGTCACCCTCGGGGATACTCAGCAGTGGCGGTCGCACACAGTTGGTGTGCCAGCCGGCGTTACATCCGTCACACAGCAGGATACACTCCGGGTGGTCGCCCTGACCACACTTGCGGCACTGGTCCTCCTTGGCCACCTCTTCCGGTGATTCTTCCTCCTCCTCCTCCGAGGCAGACTCTAGCGGGTCCGTGGCGGCCGTGCGCGCCTGCTTGCGTGCCGAGCAGGCGGTGCGCGCGTGCTTCACGGGCACCCACTCCTGCTGGTCGTTGTCTGATTCTGGCGAGAACTCATGGTCGGAGCGGAAGATGTCCTCTTCCTCGACGGCCTGGTGCACGAATAGGTCCTCCTCGTCCTCGTCTTCCTCAGAACTTGAGCTCGTCCCCGACGAGGACGCCCACGGGTTATTGCCCGCTCGCTTCTTCTTTTTCTTCTTCCCTCGTTTCTTCTTCCCCTTGACTTCTTTGCCAGCCTCGACTTCTTTGCCTGCCTCCACTTCTTTGTCAGACTCATCATCTTTCCCAGCCTCGTCTTCTTCGTCAGTCTTCTGTTCTCGGTCGGCCTTCTTGTGCTTCCGTTTCTTCTTCTTCTCCTCCTTGCGCTCCGAGCGGCGGCCTTCACGCTCCTGCTGACGCAGTTTCCTCAGCTCCGCCTGCTCCTTCAGCACGCGCAGGCGCTCCTCTTCCTCGACCCTGCGGTCCTCCTCCTCCCTCTCCCGCAGTTTAGCCACGCGCGAGGAGCGCCGCCGGCTGGCGCCAGCGTCATCCCCCTCATCCTCCTCGGCGTGCACCAGGCTCTCGATCTCACTCTTCCTCTTCCTGCCACGTTTCTTGACGACCGGCGTGACCGAGGCTTCACCCTCGCTCTGCACTTCGCCGTTGTCCTTCCCCGCCTTGGACTGCTCCGTCTCAGGCTCCGGCTCATCCACAGCCGGCTCATCCACAGCCGGCTCATCCACAGCCGGCTCAGCCACAGCCGGCTCAGCCACAGCCGTCTCAGCCACAGCCGTCTCGGCATGACCGTTGTTACCAGCCGCGCCGCGCGCCGCTCGCCGCCTGCCGTTGCCGACCTCGCAGAGCGCGCCCCAGCCGCTGCCGGCCACCACCAGCACGGGATCCTCCACGGCTTCACTGACCCAATCACCTGGATTACCGCCTTCACAAAGCGCGCCGGCCCCAGAGCCGGTCACAACCACGACGGGGTCCCACACAGCCTCACTAACCCAGCCATACGGGACACCGCCTTGGCACTCCGCCCCGGCCCCCGGCCCAGTCACCACCACTGGAGGATCCTCTATCGCCTCACCGACACCAGCCGCCGGGGCGTCACTGGCAGTGTCCCCCGGCTCGCTCTTCGGTGCCGGCTTCTGGTCGGCCGCGGAGGAACGCTGGGCGTCTCCAGAGCCAGTTTCCACCGTGGAATCATTGGCCTTCTCAGAGTCCGTTGCAGCGGCGGCACCAGAAGCTGTGCCGTCCGCCGGGTCAGCGGCCGATTTGTCTCCGCTGCTGGGGCTGACAGGCTTCCCATCTGGACACTCCACCGAGCCACCACCATCTCGGGAATGACTGTCGTTCGTCTGGTCAGCCGTCTGGTTGGCGTCAACACTCGTTTCCTCCGACTTTGTACTGCCTGCTGCGTCAGTGGAGGCAGTCTCGTCAGCAGCCGCCAGCGCATCTCCTGAGGGGCCAGCTGAGGACGAGGCGTCTCCTTCAGCAGCTGCGGCCGAGACACCTCCCTTGGCAGCTGCCGGCGGTGCGTCCCCATCGGTGGCTGCAGATGAGGCGTCTCCCCCACCAGCTGCAGACGAGGCGTCTCCCTCAGCAGCTGCAGACGAGGCGTCTCTCTCAGCAGCTGCGGACGGGGCGTCTCCCTCAGCAGCTGCGGACGGGGCGTCTCCCTCAGCAGCTGCAGATGAGGCGTCTCCCTCAGCAGCTGCAGACGAGGCGTCTCTCTCAGCAGCTGGAGACGAGGCGTCTCCCTCAGCAGCTGCGGACGGGGCGTCTCCCTCAGCAGCTGCGGACGGGGCGTCTCCCCCAGCAGCTGGAGACGAGGCGTCTCCCTCAGCAGCTGCGGACGGGGCGTCTCCCTCAGCAGCTGCAGACGAGGCGTCTCCCTTAGCAGCTGCAGACGGGGCGTCACCCTTAGCAGCTGCGGACGGGGCGTCTTCCTCTGTAGCTGCAGACGAGGCGTCTCCCTTAGCAGCTGCGGACGGGGCGTCACCCTTAGCAGCTGCGGACGGGGCGTCTTCCTCTGTAGCTGCAGACGAGGCGTCTCCCTTAGCAGCTGCGGACGGGGCGTCTACCTCAGCAGCTGCAGACGAGGCGTCACCCTCAGCAGCTGCAGACGAGGCGTCTCCCTCGGCAGCTGCGGCCGAAGAGTCTCGTTCGACAGCTGCAGCCGAGGCGTCTCCGTCCTTGGCGTCAGCCGCCGTGGTGTCACTTGCCGGCGCGGCCGCCGCAGCCGCCACCGCCGGACTGGCACTGTCGCTCTCGGGTTCACCGGCTGCCGGCTCAACCTCCACGGAAGCCGGCTTCCCGGGTGATTTTGGACTTTCAGAATCTGAAGCACCCTTATTATCGGATTCATCAGTTGTCTTGGCATCTACTGGTGGTGACCCTTCATCAGGGTTCGATGGAGCGTCTGATTCAGTGGGTATCGATTCGGATTTATCGGCGCTTCCAGGCTCTGGTTGCGTGCCTTCTGTGTCGGCCGACATGCTCCCCGTCGTCGCCTCCGCGACCTCCGTGTCGGCTTTGGCAAGGGGAGTCGGCTCACTCGGCGTTTCGGTAGTTTCGGCCTTGTGTCCAGGTGACAACTGTTGTCCCGCAGTATCCGCAGCCGGCTCAGCGACAGGCGCCGCCTCCTCCACCGGCCTCCGGCTCAGCGACAGGCGCCGCCTCCTCCACCGCCTCCGGCTTCAGCGACAGGCGCCGCCTCCTCCACCGAAGGGGAGCCAGCCGGTGCCGATGCGGGCTCTAGGGCAGCGGCGCCGGCGGCATCTGGAGTGCTGTCGCCGCTCTCCACCGTTGTGGAAGCGTCAGCGGCGGACGCCGTCCCCGCAGCGGATTGGGCGGCAGCCACAGCAGCTGGCTCCATCACTGCACTGCCGTCAGGTTCTCCCCCTGCCGGCGGCGGACTGCCAGCTGGCGCAGAGTCCACCACCCCAGCCGAAACCTCACCCCGTTCCCGCTCACTGTTTGTACCTTCAGACCGGTGCTCATCCAACTGATCCGCCCGATCAGCTCTAATACTGGCATCACTACTGTCCACATTCCCAGCCGCGCTATCCACAAGCGTCTCTGCGTCACCACTGCCCCCAGCGCCACCGTTGGCTCCATCGGCATCAACACTGGCAGCTACCTCGGCATCAATACTGGCAGTTCCCTCGGCTTTAACACTGGCAGTTCCCTCGGCTTTAACACTGTCCGCCACCTCAGCAGCATCACTGGCAGCTGTCGCTGAATCATCACTGGCCGGTGCAACACCTCCGCCGGCCGGCAGTTCCGGAGAAACACTCGCCGCTTTGGTCGGCACATCGGCCTCAGAGGCCACGTCTGGTGCATCGGCAGACTTCGACTCTGTCGTGTTCGCGCTGGATTCAGACTCCGTTGCTGCATGCAAGTCCACGACGGAATCCGATGCTTTCGCAGCATCCGCTGCGCACTTAGGTGCGTCCTCCGTAACTGGAGAGGTCACCTCCTTTGCATCAGAAGGGGACGTCTCTTCCTTCACGTCGGAAGCAGGTTCCTCTTTCGCTTCAGAACCAGGCTCTTCCTCTTTCGCGCCAGAGGATGGTTCATCCTTCTTCACATCGGAAGAAGGTTGCTCTAACTCCGCGTCGCAAGAAGGCTCATCTTCCGTTTCAGAAGGTTCCTCCGCCTTCGCGTCAGGAGCAGGTTCATCTTCCTTTAAGTCGGAAGAATGTTCCTTCTTAGCGTCGGAAGGAGGCTCCTCCTCCTTCTTGTAAGGCTCTTCTTTCTTATCGGAAGCAGGTTCTCCCTCCTTGACGTCAGAAGCAGGTTCTGCCACTTCCGCGTCGGAAGCAGGTTCTACCTCCTTCGCAACGGAAAGAGCTTCCTTCCCTTTGGCGTCGACAGAAGTTTCTTTCTCTTCCTCGTCGGAAGCAGGTTCTCCCTCTTTCACGTCAGAAGCAGGTTCTGCCACTTTCGCGTCGGAAGAAGGTTCTACCTCCTTCGCGACGGAAAGAGCTTCCTTCCCCTTGGCGTCGATAGAAGTTTCCTCCTCTTCCTCGTCAGAAGCAGGTTCTTCCTTGTCGGAAGCAGGTTCTTCCTCTGTCGCGTCGGAAGATTCTTTCTCCGCAGCGTCCGAAGCAGGTGCCGCCTTTTTTGCGTCGGTAGGTTCCTCGTCCTTCGTGTGGGCACATGGTCCCACCTCTGTCACATCGGAAGAGGGCCTAACTTCATTGGTCTTAACAGGTGATCCCTGTTCATTTGCCGATGCAGAGGATTTTTCTTCCTCGACAACTGCGGGGGCTTCTTCTTTATCGTCAACTGACGAGTTCTCTCTTGCTGATGACACCTCTTCCTTCACTTTAGCAGATGGCTCGTCTTCTTCCGTGTGTGATTCCTCTTCTGTCTCCACGAGAGATTCCTTGACTATCGCTTCAGCAGGGGATTCCGCCTTCTTCGCTGCAACGGGAGACCTCACTTCCTTTGATGCAACAGGGAACTCTTTGTCTGCCTTTTTCTCTTTTTCTGCAACAGGCGATTCCTTTTTCTTTGCTAGGACAGGAGACTTTTCTTCTTTTGCTGCAACAGGAGATTCCTCTTCCTTTGCCGCAACAGTAGACTTCTCTTCCATCACCTCAGCAGGGGCGCCCTCTTCCATCGCCTCTTCCGTGGCGGCAGCAGGGGCATCCTTCCTCTCATCAGCGGCCTCTATGACGGCGGCGGGTGACTTGGTCGCCTCAGCGGCGGCCTCTGGTCCCGGTTCGTCTGGCGGTCGGTCGGGCGGCTCTTGTTTCGGCTGTGGACGAGAGGTAGGCGATGCGCCGCGGGCCGACGGCGCCTGCAACAGCTCCTCCTCGCTGTTGGCCTGCGAGTTGTCGACGGATGTGCCGACCGGAGACTCGGTCTGCAGACCCTGGATCAGTGCCGCCATCGTATCCCGGTCACTGCCGAAAACACAAACACTTACATCAGATACGACGCATGGCGACAGCCAGCGAACAATTACTCCTCAGATTATATACATCAAAGATGAACATGAAATAGCAATTGCAGACCCCAGTTGCCACTACCCCGCCCCAACCCGTCCCTCACGCCCCGTCTCGAGCCGCACTCGCACTTCGTCGCCCGACGACGAGTAGCACTCCCCCAGCCCCACCCCCACTGTTCTCCCAGCACTCACTTGGCCACCACCTGCCACGTCTCGTCGTCGATGTCCTCCTTGTATATCCTCAGCTGGCAGTCATCGTCCAGCAGGTACCAGTAGTTGTTGCCGTGCCGGTCGCGGCCCAGCGGCTGCCGGCGCAGCTCGGACGCAGCCTCCTTGTTTACCTCGTCCTTGAACTTCTTGTTGCGGTCAAACTGCACCTCACAGAGGTTCTGTAATGGAGACAAATGACATATTATTAGAGAGGGAAGTAAAATATGTGCAATGTCATATTGGAATTATGTTCACTTAGGAAATACAACTTAAGACCATGCTTAGCAAGTTTTCCAATATGCATTATGTTGCAAGCTTTTGGAAGATCCTTTGGACCAAATGTCACAAACAAAAACTCGGTATCTCGTCGAAAACACTACAATCACACAACACCTGTGTCACACCAATCACAGCACAGAATGCCTGTGCCAATGCCGTCTCCGCTCGCGTCCGCTGTGCCTACCTTGAGGACACGCAGCTTGACGCCCAGATCGGCCTGTTTGTAGCCGAAACGCTCCAGCTCCCACGCGTCCTGTTTGCAGATCGGTCGGCTGAATGTGATGAGTGACTTCTCCCAGAGGTCCGGCTTCACCTGCCGCTTCGCCTTCCGCAGCAGCCGGATGTGGAAGTGCTTCAGCGCATCGTGAACTGAAATGGAACAATAAGGTCAAATACTCAAAAGTGAGAGGAACTGCTCAGCTGCTATGAAATATCGATATTTGCTTCATTTGTAATACCACCGAAATACATAAACGATAAAGACTCCCTTTGCTTCATTTTGAATACTAAAATATTTAAATAATAATGACTCAGGCAACCGCCCGGGGAGCTATGGTAGGAGAGAGCACGTTTCTCAATAGTATCTATTTATATTATATTTGTATTTAATATTTATTGTATTATCACTCATATTACAACGGGCGATGCACCCACGACAGGTGGAAGCATCATTAAAATATAGACAAGACAATAAAAGTAAAAGTAATAATATAAAAATATATAGAAATGGTAATAAAAATAAACACAAAGTAAAAATAAAAACGAACATTAGACCACGGTGAAGCAATAAATGTTATTTTACAATGGAAATTAGGAGATAAAACTTACAAGATAGATGAGTTCTCATGTGTGAGTGTTTGCCACGCATCGTATCACATGCCCTCTGTACGAACTAAGACAGGTCTGCTTAACCCTCACCCTACGGGGTGAGATACAGGACCCAACTAAGGTTTTTTATTGTATAACTTTTACACATGCGGCCGATCTGCTGAAATTTTAAGTAAGCTGAGGTCCCACCAAATTATACGCATGTTTTTTTTTTTTTTGGCACAGTTTAATTAAATGGTCAGGTAGCAAGGAAAGTATGACGTTTTAGTGACGTTATGTTGGTAGAAAAACGATAAATGTTAAAAGAATCGTAGAAAATAGTTTGGCAGAAATTTGCAAACACAAAACATCAAAGATAGAAAATGGCAATTGCTTTTAAATGGAAATCTCATATTTTCAAAGTTTTTTTTTTACCCCCCCAAAAAAAATATCATTACAAAATCAAAATTTGAAAAGTTGTTAAACGGAATATATGTAAGAGAACTAAGTACGGATGATACACAAATCAAATTTCAAAGCAATATCTCTTATTTTGACTAAGTGATGGCTCCCTAAGTGTAAGAATCTTATGACGTCATTAAAAATATATATATGGTCAGAGAGCTAATTTAACGACCAACATTTTGACGCTAATCAAATCATTTTATTTTCATAACTTCAATAATGACGTCAAACAGAACAAAATCGCCATTTTGGACGTGGTTGAATTTATGCCAATCACTTGACCTGGAAGTGGAAGGTCACCCGTTGACCCCTGACACCGAAAAATTGGAAACCGTTAAATTCCTCACATGACGGGCAACATGCTGTTTTTTTCCGCTTTGCTCTATGTTGCTTGGTTTGGAAGTTAACAGAGGGGGGGGGGGTCTTCTAGGACCCCGTAGGACGAAGGTGAGATAAGCTCCCGTAGGGCGAGGGTTAAAGAAAATAGTTCACCATGGATTTTTTTCAAACACGATTCGACTATATTTCGAAATACATCTTCTTTTCATGATGTCAAAAATAGCCATACATCGCGCCGATTCAGGACAGAAGGACGGACATTATTAATTTTATCAAAACTATATGCGTACTCTCTGCAACGTCAAACGTGGCTCAGCCAATCAGATATTCGAAAGAAGTCGCGTAAGATTACTGTATAGTCTCTGCCCAGGGAAGAAGCCCACAATTCTTGACATTCTTTTATTTATGGCCCACATTCCTTCGACAAAAAGTCAAATATATTCGGCTGGAGAGCCCTTTCAGCCCAGAAAACTTGCAGTTGGGGTTTTTCAACACAAAACTGTTAACTCAGTTCAAAACCCATGTTGAAGGTGAACTATTTCCTTTAACACGTCTGCGGTCACCTCACGGTTAATAAAGCTGTTTGTAACCCTGGGCAAACGGCAAAACATTCCGCGCTGCACAGTGCCAACTCTTGTCCGCGGTTCGTAAAGAGGTTTCGGTTGCGGGTCGATCGGGCGGGCATGTATAGAGAAAAGCTTTCAAGGAGTGGTGTGTCCAGTTTCGTGGATATGATATTTCTGAGACAGATGAGATCGTGCTGGATCTTCCGGGTGGCTAGAAATGGAACTTTGAAGTGGCGGCAGAGATCTGTGTAGGATAATGAAGGCGCGGATCCGGAAGGTGTGATGTGATAGCCAAATCAGAAACTTGTGCTGAACCCGATCGACCCGCCCCGTTTGGGAATCGGCCGCACTAGCCCAGATCACACTCGCGTACTCCAGGATTGAGCGTACACTGGAAAAGTGGATGCAAGCAGAGCCGTACAGTCAAATTTTGAACTGTTCGTCGAACCTGTCTGAGAAGACCGAATCAGAATTCTGAGCGATCGGTTTGCTCGTTAAACAACATTACTGATATGTGCCATACAAGTCAATTTAGTGTCTAGTGTTACGCCCAAGCTCTGTCCGTCAGCCCAGTATGAGTGGTGAAACCGGAAACCTGACACTCTGACCATCATTGTTGGTGTCTGCCAAAAAAGCATAGCTGGGCACTGTTACTTCGATATGTAACTTCGTTGCTCGTTACTCCGTTACTCCAAAAAGTAACTCGTTACTCGATACTCTGTTGCATCGTGAAAAATGTAACGAAAGTTAGTTACTCCGTTACTTACAAGCATAAGTTAGTTACAAGCAGACTTGTGTCTGGATCCCGAAGTTAGATCTGGGATCCAAGTAGATCACTTGGTATAAAATGCATGAAGATCGTGGATCCCAGTGGATCCCTCTGCAAGAAATGCAAGAGGATCTGGGATCCTTCTGGATCCATTGGCGTAAAATGATTCAGGATATTGGATCTAAGTGGATCTCCAATTTAAAATGAGCCTTAGATCCTAGAAACACATGATGCAGGGACTGACATAAAAATTTATGGTCTCTATTTTGTGTCCCTACTATGTAGATGATGTGCACTGCAAAGTTCCTTGTTAAGTTGTACCCGATTAGCAAATATATATATTTGTTATATTTTTCCCAATAATGATCAAATGAGCAAAAAGGTACCTAACCATGTGCCTGGATCCCGAAGTTTGGACTCTGGGATCCCAGTGGATCCCCAGGCAAAAATATATCAGGATTTGGGAATCTTGTATGGATCCTCGTCTTATTGTGTACCTGGATCTGTCTCATGTGGATCCTGGGACAACAGGACACAGAAATCCAGATCTCAGCTGGATCCCAGATACAGGCACATGTCTGGTTACAAGCATAGATATTGTAACCCAATGAAGTGGCGCTGGTGGAACTAGTATACCCAATCAGCAGCAAGCCTCACTTAGCTGGAAGGGTGTGCTAGTTTCCAATGAGGATAATTTCCAGAATAGATCAGGACCTTGCACCCCAACTGAAAGAATGGAGATCCTGCACTAACTACTCCATGAGTGAATGTGAATGTGTGATTGCAGAATCTGGGGATGTAGTTGTGAGTGGGCAGTCATTCGCTGTTTTCAGCAGTGACTAATTTCTGCATTTTCTTATATAAATTCATCTGACACTCAACCGGCCTATCTTTTTATACTTCTTTGTGTTTGTTTCCATTTCTTAGCTGGGAGTGTAATATTTTATGTTTTGCTGTTTTGTTTGCTGAGGCCTGTTCACGACCACCTGCGGTTCGGCGGTTTCCAGTTGGCTCTAGCCCCGCCCCTTTTCTCATGCGTCACAGCAGGCAGGCGTCTCTTGAACTCTGAAACTCTGCCGCATGCGCCACTTTACATGATATTTCATCCTGCGGTTCGGCGGTTGCTTCGTACAAACCGCCGAAACCGTCGCCAACCGCCGCCAACCACAGCCGTGTGACGTCATGCATTTTGCCCATCCCCACTTTTAGTTACCCCCTCCGCATACCAACCACTGCTGACCGCCGAACCGCAGGCAACCGCAGGGCCATGAGCAGGCCCCTAGTGTTAACGTAGGGTGTTGTGCGTCGCTGGGATTGAGAGCAGGGGCACTCCTGGCCACCTTTTAATGGGTGGCGGTTACAAAAAAAAAAAACAAAAAACATTGTTACATGTGCAGTTTCTGAGTGTTTGTAGTACAGGAGCATATGCAAAGGTGGTTCTAGGTGACAGTTGTGGCTTCCGCTGAGATTGTGACCTCAACTGACCTATATGGGTCAACTGAGGTCACTGAAAGATCGATTTTTTTCATTTTTTGCTTCTGGTTGTTGCTATGACAGTTTGTGGTGCTGATTTCAAATCTGGTATCAATTTTATAAAATTATATGTTCCGCTGGGATCATGAGCTTCCACAGGTCAACCAAGGTCACTGATCTCAGATGACCTGACATGACCTTTTTGGAAGTTGGCAGTTTTTGGGTTATTTTGTGACACTGATTTCAAATTTGTTGTGAATTAGCATACTAATATGTTTATTCACCATTTTGGCTCAATCAGTATTCAATTTTTGCACATTTATGATTAGATGACATTTAAGTCAACATGACCTCAGAGGTCACCTATTGACCCAGGGCCTTGAAATATAATGTCAATGGCTTCCTCTTGTCACAAGCAAAAGGCTCATTTTGTAATCAAAGCTCAATTAGGGGCAAAACGCCAAGGGGGTCTTACCAACACCCCCCCCCCCCCTACTAGGACACACAGTGATCTTGTCCTACCTGGGGGAGGGTTAAGTAAAAAATAGTATGCATCAAAAATTGCCTTGCCCTGCAAAATAAATACTTTATTCATGGTTGGAAATAAAGCAGCAAAGACAAACACATGTATGCAGGCACATAGCCAGAATTTCTATCATGGGGGGGGGCATATCAGGAAAAAATCAAATTTTGCTCCTCAGCCATATGCTGCTGACCAGGGGGAAGGTAATATGGTTGGGTCATCAGAAAATTACATTCTATCTAGTGAATTAATTTTATTCAGGGAGGCATGGCCCCCTTGGCTATGTCCCTGCATATATGCCGCAACTTATACAAAAGTGGTGCATTTAGCTAATTTCACCGGCTTTCTACCATTCAATGGCTTGTTCTTGAGAAGCAAGATTCTGGCATATACCCGAATGGTGTGGGTTGCTCCAAATAATCTTGCTGCTACCCTGAGCAGTGGGCAGCAATTTATGCCCCAAAATTTCAAGTGCTGCCCCAAAATTGCCAAGTGCTGCCCAAAACTTGATATGTTGATGCCAACCCAACCCATGACCCTACAAGATCTTGTTGAAACCTGCCATGTTAAGACTGGCAACCAGCACAGCAAAGCCCCAAGCACCAGCACAGTGCAGGTTAAATAATTTGTGCCTGGCCCTGATGGCAACCATCGACCAGAATCATCAGAACCATGTGAATGCAGGCTGTGAGGATCACCTTTCAGTTAGGTATCAATTGATGGTAAACACATGCATATAGAAAAAAGAAACACGCTGAAAATTACAACAAATTGTCATCAGGTAACCCCTCAACAATGTATTATTGCTGCATATTTTCACATTTAACAAATAAAAGAACGGTTTGAACTCGAGCTCAGGCTGAAGCCGGGTCCAACATGACATTTAAAACGCACTGAGCTTACCTTCGTCGGTAGACTCCAGCATCTGCTGAAGTCGGGAAAAGGAGGGATAAGTAATCCCACATTTTTCTCCAAATTTTTCCAGAAAGGAGCAAATTACAGCAAAATTCGGATCATCACAACACTTTGCGACGTCGTTAGACGCCATTTCTGCAAGCAAAACAGTAGATAGTGATGACCACGCTAATACGATTTGAACACAAATTAAAAATAAACTTTTTGTCCGTGAATAATTCAAGCAGCCACAACATAATTCAAAAAATGAATATTCCAACATTTTCATCATTTAATACTTTTCAATATCGTTATATCTGAAGTCTGAAGAGCCATGTTTATTTTTTATTCACTACGGTAAAACTCATAAACGAAACTATCGAAAGGACTTCAGAAACGAAAAAGTGGCAGGTCTAGTTGATGCTGTTGTAGCGACCCAAAGAATAAACGCGCCCAGTAATGATACGAAACTCTCTTATATGTTTTTTTTTCTCCGAAGAAACTTTCAAAGCACATCATTTACGAAAAATATTCGGAAGTTGTACTAAGAATAAGGAATAAGGATTGTAATGGGCACAAGTTATGGAGACTTCACCAGTCTATTCTTTCCCAGCCCATATCAATGGGCACTTTTACAAAATTGCTATAATTTATCTTGTTTCTGGTTTGTTAGTTCTTTTATGTTAATCGTATCTTGCTTTAAATTGATTTGATGTTCCGGAACCTTTTACTTTTCTACTTAACAGATTCCATTTGTGTATTACTCTCCGTGAGAAAAGGAAGCTATAATATACTACAGATGGTGTATTCGTCGCCAGGGTGATCACATGTGGCATGGGTGTTGTTTTTATAGGCCTGGTAAGGCCAGGGCCAAGGGCGGTGATGGGGAGGACGGGGGGACGCGTCCCCCAATATTTTCGGATTTTAACATTACGCCTGGACGTTGCGTAGAAATAATATACTTAAAAATGCATCCGTTCCCGTCTTCTCTCGGAAGGTGACGCCGCCCTTGGCTAGGGACCTACCAATAATTTAACAATTTAACATTTGACCTTTGACGTTGCAGGGTAAGAATGACATTAAAATCTATAAAGTTATGGCATTGGAGCGTACCAAACATTTTCAGAAACTGACGCCCCTGACCCGTGGAGTGTGGAATTCATCAACCTACTCCATTTTTCCTATCTTAAAAGTATATCGGATCAGCATTGATCTCAGGAGTCGCTTAGTCGAGTCGAAGTGTGGGGGGTCAAGTTTTCCCGCTTAAAGGAAATATTTCACCTTCATAGGCGTAGGAGCCGGGGGCAGCTGCCCCCAACATTTTCGGATTTTAACATTACGCCTATGGACGGTGCATGGAAAGAATCTATTTCAAAATGCCTTTTGCCCCCCCCCCCCTCCCAACTTCAAAAGAGTTCCTACGCCCCTGTTCCACCTTCAACATGGGTTTTTGAACTGAGATTAGAGGCTTATTGATCTAGTCCCGTGGCTTGAAAAACCCCTTAACTGGCAACGTGTTTCTGGGGCTGAAAGGCAGGCTCTCCAGCCTCGAACATTAGTTTGAACTTTGTCGAAGGATTGTGGGCCACACATCCTTAGGTCAGAGGCTACGTGGGCCTCCACACGCCTGGGCTGAGCTATACAGGTAACTTACTCGACTAACATTCGGAATCTTGATTGGCTGAGTCCACGTTTGAAGTTGCAGAGAGTACGTACATAGTTTTTGATGAAATTCATAATTTGCGCTTCTGTCTGAATCGCGCAGATGTATGGCTATTTTTGACATTATGAAAAGAAGTTGTATTTGAAAATATAATCAAATTGTGTTTGAAAAAAAGAAAAAATCCAATGTGAACTATTTCCTTTAATGTTCACATCACCTGTTTCGCATCGTATCCCTTCATTGCAAAACTAATCGAATCTCATCAGACCCGCCAAACGGTGAGCTCATCCCCCCCATACCTTGAACGAGAGCATTTGTGACCGTACTAAGCTATGCATATTTAATCCATTTTCAGGCAGGCTTGGCTATGTGCAACAGGCTTGAACAGACGAAGGAGATGTTGAAAGTACCCTTGCATACGGACACAGCAGTCGCCAATCTAAACTTTTAAATTTGTATGCGCTCCTTTTAACTCGTCACATTTATTCAAACAGTAACACCGGGGCGTAGCTTTTCTCCAGAAAAGTTGTGCGGGGGGGTGGAGGGGCTTGAGCTGGGACAAAATCGTTTAAGGTATTATCAAAATCCACAAAAGGCGGATTTTTCTTTGGATTGGCCACTTCCTCCGGAGCCAAGTTTGGGAAGGGTCTGAAGCAATAGTTGGTGTGTGGGGGGGTCTGAAGGCTGAAGCCTCCTTCAACTGAAAAGGAAACTCTTACAACCCTGACAGTGATACATCCGCTGGTCAGACTCAAAGTAAGCGTCTCGGCCACGGTTCCGAGTACAAATTTACACAATATATATGCACTGACACTTGGTAACATCAGCACAGCTTTATTAGTTTCAATACAAAATAAACAGATATTGTATATTGTTGTTTATTTGTTGTTAAAATCGCGTGCATCATACAACTAAGATAACTTAAACAAAATCATGTATCAACAAAAGCTAAGTCCTATTCGCGCTTAACAAATCTTGAGTACCTTCCAGAGCGCACTACAAGTAGTTCATAATTTGCTTTATCAAAACAGCGGATACTCACGATAATTTCACATTGAAGTGACCACACCACACCTAAACAGTGGCAGACTGAGTTACTGGCAGCCAAGAATGCCCACAGGTCCGCAAACAGCAAAGAATGAAGCCCCAGATGTGCCCCAACAATCACAAGCCAACAATCATTGTCACCACGAACAATGAAACAGAGACCCCGTACCACACCCCGATCACTGCCTCGCCGGCAGCCGGGAAAGAACTCCGCCACCCAGCGCCCGGCGGTTCCTGTCGGACCCGGCGGGTGTTAGAGGCTTTGGTAGGTGCTCGCCGAGCGTCACATGGACAGCCTCCGTGCGACATACGTGCCCCTGTAACGCAAACCACGTCCCGTCCGTCCACAATTCGTACACCAGTCCGTAGACCAGTCTGAAACGCCCGTCTATCCGTCCGTCGGTCCATCGGTCCGTCTATCCGTCCGTCGGTCCATCGGTCCGTCTATCCGTTGGTCCATCCATGTACGGTAGTCCGTGTATCCGTCGGTCCGTCCGTCTGCTCGCCCACTTGTCCGTCAACCGGCCCGTAGGTCGGTCGGTCGATCTGTCCCCGGTCCGTCAGTCCACTTCTATACAACCAGTCTGTCCCGTCCGCGTACGGCAGTGTATGTCAATACGATAGGACCCCGGCCTTGCTGGTGTATATGACGCATGACCTGTCTCTTACACAAACGGGATAGCGGCGATCAACGAAGTGCTGGAATAGGCTCCGATGATAACTGATACGGCCATCTTCCCAGTACGTAAACCAGCTGCCTCCGTTCGAGACACAGCTGAATCCGTACCGCGCAGCTTGTATAATATACATAGCCAGCAGGTGGCGTCCATTTCAACCCGTCACACCGTACTGCCACCCCACGCCACTCTGTGCAGAAGACTGGAACAACAAAGCACAACCATCCGCCACATCACCGGCCAGGCGTTCCGAGGCCACCGGAGGGTTCCCCCTCTCCATCCAGCGGTATCGCCAGCAGTGGCGTGCGTCCGTCCAGCTTCTGGTCGGCCGGCAAGGCACACACCCGTGAACGCCGACCCGTCGCTTCTCACTCTGACCGCCTCAGGAGGGAACCACCGAGCTCACACGGAGACGCGCCCGGCAGCGAGCCTGCCCGTCGGTCCCGGCACATCACGCACAAACTGAATAAATTAGAGACGCCGCGCGTCGCGGCGCGGCGTGGGCCGCTGCGGCGGAATCGTCACCGCACTGTCGGTGTCGCAGTCGCGCCACGTTTGTCTCGTCAGTCGACCTTGACCACGCTGTAGATCTTGCGGACGAACCAGAAGCAGGCGAGGAAGCCGAGCGTTCCTGTGTGGAGAGCGGGTGGGGTGGGAGAGTCAGACAGCGTCGGGTGTATGATGAGAATACAGGCGGGCAGCGTGGATTGCAGGCAGAGATGGTGAGACATGTAAACGGGGAGGAGGCAATGGAAACGAAGTGGTGACTTTCAGGATGGAAAACACTGATATTTAGGTAAATGTCTGCTGAACTGAGACCAGTCATACCAGCGCACCACCACAACACTATCGAGTAACAAACAGAAAACAAACTATAAATACTTTATTTGACAAGTTAATTTGCACTCTCAAATGTATAAGTATTTCTAGGGAAAAACCTAATAGACAACTTCGTCGCTGATCGTGTTTGTTTGTTTGTTTATTGGGGCTTTTGGGCGCGTCGACAACAAAGGTCACTTTGCGCCCAGTCGCTGATCGTGAACTTAATGAAAAATGTAGAGCAATTCAGCCGATATTCGATAAAAAAGAAACGACACAAGATGATGGGTTGAGAATGAACCTGCAAAATAGGTACTAACGAGTCAATAACCCCTATCAAATATTATACAAAGCCATATAAGCTTTCGTGCGCGTGACTAGCGGACCCATTACACCACCGAACAAGCCTCTACAAACAAATCTACCAAGCGACCCGAGCAGGTAACAGCTGCCGTACCTGTCATGAGGAAGAAGAGGAACACCATGATGGCGGTGTAGCCGAAGTAGAGGAACACCGAGGTGGGGTCGGTGATGCTCAGCTTGGTGGCGAAGTAGTGGCAGCAGTAGCAGAACAGGTAGAACGCGGTGAAGCCGGACGTCAGGAAGCTGCGCCACCACCAGTGGTAGTCCTGCCGGAGTCAGACGGGTGTCAGACGGGTGTCAGACGCGTGTCAGACGCGTGTCAGACGCGTGTCAGACGCGTGTCAGACGCGTGTCAGACGCGTGTCAGACGCGTGTCAGACATAGCTCTGTCATGGTGCTATGCCTGACACGTCATCAGGATTTATATCACAGCACCACCATGCGCTGTCACCAGCAGTCCAGCACAGCGTCAACGCCTGCGGCACGGTACGCGCCATCTAAAAAGCGATCATAGCCGATACTCCTCAGCGCAATCACGCCAACAGTCCATATACCGAATGCACCATGTTGCACCATGGCGTGTTGCATGACGTGTTGCACCATGACGCACATGAGCAAATTACAGATACTGACCACAGCGTAATCCCGCAAGGCTGTGCCCGATTCAGTATCCGCCTCTGGACTGGCGCCGGGCCTCCAGCTTCACGAAACCTGCCACTCTACTCCGGCTGACCGCCAATAACCCGTGTGTGGGTGCTGACTAGGGACTGACCTCAGCGCAGAGATGGAAATAGCAGAGCAGCACCGTGGTCTCGGAGCAGGTGATGACCAGAATGACGAACACCAGGAACAAGAAGCCGAACATGTAGTACATCTGGCTGGACCTGCACACGCAGAGACAGCAGTTACAGTTACATGTCCAAAATACAGTCAAAGGCAGCTGAAAGGGGCTAATAGTCGCATGTGTACATGTCGCTGACATGTCCCTAAATAGCATGACATGTACGAGACAAGGCAATCAAGAGAGGCGAGACAATTGCATACATATTGTTACTGAGACTGTAAAAGACAGATTAATTAAGCTTGTTTGAATGCATACACTCATGCCGACTTGCTGAAGTATACAAGATATATCAGCACCAGTGACTCTTCAACCAGCAGTAAGTCATGCACATTTTCTACACAATCACGCAAGCAAACGAGCACTGAACGTTAACGGATACTCCGTTGCCTCAAAGAGCAGACATCAACGATCGCATAAGCCATTGCAGCGCCTCAGATGGATCCAGAAACTCCACTGCTTGCTGCCTGTTCTCCGTGTCACCGTGTACACGGTGTTTAACGTGTCCAGCGCGTTCAGTGTTCCGCGCGTGTACCGCACTGTTCATCGTGTTCCGCGTGTTCCGCATGTGTACCGTGCTGTTCACCGTGTGCATCGCGTTCACCGTGGTCGGCGTGTTCAGCGTGACGTACCAGATGGAGCTGAGGATGAAGAAGAGCTGGACGAAGATGCAGCCGAAGGGCAGGATGCCGCCCATCAGTACACAAGGCAGAGGCCGGGTGTAGATGCTCTGGTCGGGGATCTGACGCGGGATCTGGTTCGTGCGCACCTGGAGACACGCCGCGGAAGGCATGGTCAATCAAACTGTAGACGATTGAGGCCAACAATGTCACCTCGACAACAATGGCCGCGACCTACTTGAAAAATAAAATGAGATTTAAATAATGACGTTGCCGCGTGTTATATGAAATGATGTAACTGATTGTTGCAAAATGTAAATACTCATACCATTCATAAAAACCTATAAATAACCAATCCTAACATGAAGACACTCCTTCCCGATATATCTGATCGGATAAAGTGTGCGAGTTATACCATTGGAATTGGGATATATCACAATTCCAATGGCATAACTCGAACACTGTATCCAAACCAGCGCGCTTGTCATCACTACACCATCCCAGTGATCACAGCACCACTAGACACACACAGCCCCCCCCAACACAACCAGCCTCGATGCAAGCAGCAGCACTGGCGTCCCAGCTCCGTCCCAGCCGCTCTTACCGGGTGTTCAAGAACACGCTTCCTGAAGCCGAAGTAGGCGCCGACGAACGTCAGCGGCACGGAGACGCCGAACCACAGGCCGATCAGCGCCAGGATCGTGAGGAACGGCAGCGCAGCCGACGAGCCGTGCGCCCACAGCACAAAGTTCAGCAGCAGCGTGATGCCGAACACGATCCTGTTGAAACCGATAGGTTAACAATTTATCCCAATGTCCTAGGATGGCTTTAGAGCCAGCGTGCAGAGTGAAAAATTCCGACTGAAAATCAGGAAAAAAGAGTGGAAAAATTTACATTAAAGAATCAAGAATTTACTAATTAAATTTACTATTAAAGGGAGTGTGCCTACTATTTTGAAATGTCAAATATATTTGTATTACGGTAAGAAGCTATTGCTTTGATTATTGGTTACGATAAAAGTATCACGCCCTGGAGCCTTTAGTTGAATTTTACTTATATTCTGTTTTTGAATTTGGGGTTTTGTTTCAAAAATCATAAACGTCGTCACTAATAAACAGAGTAGCGAAGATAGTTACTATTGTTGGAGTGCGTGCTCCACCCAGGGCCACACTGGAGCCGCCCCTGCGTGGGCGTAGGCAAAGGGCCCCGCCGCCGCGCGATCCTTGAGCCCCCCGCCCCCCTGCGCGGCTACCGCCGGTCAGGCCCGCGGCGGGTCTGCCCGGACCGCACGGTCGGCTGACTGGCGGCGGCGGCATCTCAGCTGGTTCGGCGCGCTCGCACGGGTCTCGCGTGCCTCTGCATCGTGTGTCAGAATCGCTGGAGTCAAGAGCAGTGTTTGCTAGAACCATTACTAATAATGGCGCACTGGCCAGAGCTAACAATATATGCTAGCGTTGTATTTAAGAGCAATGCTTCTAGTGCGAAAGCTCTCTGGCGACTATTGGATAATTAAATCTACTGCCAGTATGTGATTGGCGATTTGGATACTCTCGGCAACCTGAAAGTGGATTCTGGGGAATGAAGTACATAGCTAAATTCAAAAAAATATATTCTCAAACTAGTGTCAACAATCAACATGACAATGTGAGGTAGGCAACTCTTTAAAACAAAACTATCAATTTTCTGTTTTTTTAAACATTTTAAAAATAAATGAGTACAAATAAGTCTCAATTGTGAACGAAGTGGAATAACCCTTCAAATTGGGCAAAAGGGTGAATATTATTCTTGTAGGATTCGCTTTACACCCAAAATTCCCAATCCTAGGAACTGATTTATCATCTCATTACACAAGGGTTCACTGGCGATGACAGTAGTCATAATCTTCAGGAAGTGAGACCATGAATATGCCTCCTATTTGCCACTGAGGAGTGTCGGTGACGTACCCGGGACAGAAAGTGGAGGTGAGCAGCACGTTCAGGCCCCACTTCTCGCCTCCGAACGACTTGTAGATGCGGGCGGCCACGTATCCGGCGGGTGTGCCGAGACAAACGTACAGGACCAGGCCGCACGTCATCAGTGAACCGCGGTTAGCCGGCGACAGGAAACCCAGGCAGGCGAACACTGCGAGATAGGCAGACGAGACACCGTCAGATGCTGGTACACAGCATGTTTTACACAGAACCACTGACCAAGGTTGCCGAGGACAGCAAACCCAGACAGGCGAACACTGCGAGATAGGCAGACAAGACACCGTCAGATGCTGGTACACAGCATGTACACAGCAACACACTGACCAAGGTTAGCCAGAGACAGCAAACCCAGACAGGCGAACACTGCGAGATAGGCAGACAAGACACCGTCAGATGCTGGTACACAGCATGTACACAGCAACGACATTGTGGCTGACCAAGGTTAGCCAGAACAGCAACCCAGACGGCGAACATGCGAGATCGGCAACAAGACACGTCAGTGGCTGGTACACAGCATGTAAACAGCAACACACTGACCAAAGGTTAGCCAGAAACAGCAAAACCCAGACAGGGAACACTGCGAGATAGGCCCAGACAAAGACACCGTCAGAATGCTGGTAACAGCAACACAACTGGAAGGTTAGCGGCCGACAGGAACCCAGGCAGGCGAACATGCGAGATTAGGCAGACGAGACACCGTTCAGAATGCTGGTACACAGCAGGTACACAGAACACACTGGGCAGGTTAGCCAGAGACAGGAAACCAGGCAGGCGAACACTGGCGATAGACAGAAAAACACCACAGCACTGTCAGAATCTGGTACAGCTGGTTACGAGTACACAGCAACAACACTAACCATGGTAAGCCAGAAGAACAGGAACAAGGCAGGCAACACTGTCGTAGACACCCATTAGAGGAGCAATAACAGTTGTAGCATTGAAAACAGCAGTCCGCGGCACTGCTGGAATGGTCAAACATTGTCAAATCACGGCATTATATGAGCTGGGCAGAGCCGAACACGGCATACAACTGTATCGTGCCTTCTGAACGCATAGCCTTGACAGTCAAACTGAGAGAGGCCGGCCCGACATATCTGCTAACAAGGCAGGGAACTCCGGCTCCGTGGCCGTGCCCGCCCAACCAGACTGCACGACCAGCGTCGGCTCCGTGGCCGTGAATCCTGCAGCTCTACACTCACCTAATGTGATGAGCAGCATGGAGAGCACTTGTGGCTCTAAATCCTGCAGCTCTACACCCACCTAGCATGAAGAGCACCTTTGGCTCTAAATCCGGCAACTCTACACCCCTGGCGTGATGAGCATCGTGGAGAGCACCTGTGGCTCTAAATCCGGCAGCTCTACGCCCACCTAGCGTGAAGAACACCACGGAGAGCACCTGTGGCTCTAAATAGTAAATCCTGCAGCTCTAAACCCACCTAGCGTGATAAGCAGCATAGACAGCTGTAAATCCTGCAGCTCTACACTCACCTAGCGTGATGAACACCATGTGGTACCTGTGGCTCTAAATCCGGCAGCTCTACACCCACCTAGCGTGATGAGCATCATGGAGAGCACCTGGACGCCGGAGCCGACGAACACAGACAGCAGCATACCGTGGCGCGGCGGCCGGAACACGTCGCCGTGCACCAGCTTCCAGCCGAACTCCTCCTGGGTGTCATCACCCGACTCAATCTGACGGCGTACAGGTCAGGTCAGGTCAGGTCAGGTCAGGTCAGCTTCCTGCCGAACTCCTCCTGGGTGTCATCACCCGACTCAATCTGACGGCGAACAGGTCAGGTCAGGTCAGCTTCCAGCGAACTCCTCTGGGTGTCATCACGATTCCATCTGACGGCGAACAGAGTCAGGTTTTCAGGTCAGCTTCCAGCAAACTCCTCCGGGTGTCATCAACCAGACTCAAATCTGACGGGCGAAACAGGGTCAGGTCAGGTCAGCTTCCAGCCGAACCTCCTCCTGGGTGTCATCACCCGACTCAATCTGACGGCGAACAGGTCAGGTCAGGTCAGCTTCCAGCCGAACTCCTCCTGGGTGTCATCACCCGACTCAATCTGACGGCGAACAGGTCAGGTCAGGTCAGCTTCCAGCCAAACTCCTCCTGGGTGTCATCACCCGACTCAATCTGACGGCGAACAGGTCAGGTCAGGTCAGGTCAGGTCAGCAGTGGCTATGGTAGGTTACAGGGGCTACGGTCGTCGATTGTGCGGAATACACTCTCACCAGAATACGGTCCATGGCTACAGCCTGAATATAACAGCTATCGTACCAGGGAACGATGTCCAAATATCACATAGCGGGTAAAGGAAGCAAAATAAAAAATGCTACTACGGAGCAATTGACCACGGACGAAAAAATACTTCAAAACAATGTTTGTCTATCAAACAATGTTTGAGGATAAGATGACATGAAAGCAAACGAGTTAAAATTTTGAACGTGCCAGTCAATGACTATCATGAATATGAATACTAATTTGTCATAATAAATGATGTCAAGTCTGCGTTGGGTAATTTTCGACTAAAACACTAACAAACCAATACTTAACGGGTTGAAAGTAGCGTGCCTACATACAACCGTAACTGAACTCGGGACAATTCGTAGAAGCGGCCAGCCGGCAGCCATACATGACGAGAACACGTCACAGATCCTCGTGTTTCACACTGACCTGATTGTATCTGGCGATGTCCTTGTGCAGCGTCCTGAGGAGGATCATGGCCACCATGCCGGAGAGGAACAGCACGATCACCAGCGAGTTCAGGATCGAGAACCACTGGATGTTGGTGTTGGGCAGGGAGTCCAGCAGGTAGTCCCAGCGGGAGGACCACTTGACATGGTGCGTCTCCTGCCGGTGGGGTGTCACATAGGGGGTCACAGGGGTACATCGGGGTCACATAGGGGGTCGCAAAGGGTCACATGGGGTAGCGGTGGGTGAAGGGGGTTTACAGGGTCACTGGGGATGTACAGGGGTCACAGGCGTCATAAGGGGGGTAACAGAAGCCACAGGGGTGCAGAAGGATAAGGGTCAGATCGGGTTACAGGGGTCACATAGGGTCAAAGATGACCATAAGTGGGTTACTAAGGATCACCGAGCCACGAGGAGTCACAGAACGCTGCAGAGAAGCAAAATGAGATATACAGATAACATGATACGGAGCCGTGACTGCATAAAACCGTAATTTTGGACAGAGCCAAGACAATACAAATACCCACGTCAAAAATAACCTAAGAAAACCACATAGTGATCTCATTCCAACGTATATCTCAACAGCCACAAAACACGCTCCTCCATTCGGCATTTCCACCACGCAGCAGACCCAGTAGCAGAGCAGTAGGGTCGGACGGCGGCGGCGTCACTCACGTGGAAGGTGACAGAGTAGGTGTACTGGATGGTGAGTTTGGGATTGTTGGGACTGAAGGTGATCTCCATTGGCGTCGGGCCGGCGTCACAGTTCAGAGGCTGGCCTGTCTTGTGAGCGATCGAGCGCGGCGTCACCTCTACACGAATGATGCGTCCACCTGCAGACGGGAAGAGGGCAGAGGTCAGAGGTCAGAGGTCAGTCAGAACAGGGCTAGTGGTCAGAGCGGTCAGGTCAGGGGTCAGGTCAGGGGTCAGGTCAGGGGTCAGGGTCGGGTCAGGGGTCGGGTCAGGCGGTCGGGTCAGGGGTCGGGTCGGGTCGGAAGACAGGGTTGGGTCAGGGGGTCGGATCAGGAGGTCGGGAGTCAGGGGTGGGGTCAGGTCGGAAGTCAGGGTCATAGGTCATGGTTCAGTCAGGGGTCAGGGCACAGGTCAGGGCTTCAGGTCAGGGTCAGGTCGATGGGATTCAGAGTCAGTCAGGTCAGGGGTCAGGTCAAGGGTCAGGTCAGAGGAGTAGGTTACAGGTCAGTCAGGAGGTCAGTCAGGGAGGTAAAGGTCAGGGGTCACGCTCGGGGTCAGCGTCAGGGTACGTCAGGGTTCAGGTCAGAGGGTCAGCGATCGGGTCAGAGTCAATGGGGTAGGTCAAGAGTGTCAGGTCAGGTGCTCAGGTCAGGGAGTGACAGGGTCGGCGGTCCAGGTCAGGGTCAGGTTCAGGGGTCAGAGTAGGGGTCAGGTCAGGGGTCAAGGTCAGGGAGTCAGATCAGAGGTTGAGGTTCAGGAGCAGAGGGTCAGAGTCAGGGGTCAGGTCACGGGTCAGATGTCAGGGGCAGGTCGGAGGTCAGGTCAGGAGGTCCAAGCGTACAGCGGTCAGGTAACAGGGAGTCAGGTCAGGGGTTCGGGCCAGGTGGTCGGATCAGGAGGGGGGGGGGGTTTTATGTCCAGAGTGGTTCGGATCAGGGCTAGTCAGGTCAGGAGTACGCTCAGCCGTCAGGAGTGGTCAGGTCAGAGTGGTCAGTCAGATGACAGTAGTGGCGTCAGAGGAAGGAGACGGGTCACGGCAATAAAGACATGTGGCTATCAGACTTAATGACAGGCTCATGACACGGTTCGTTAGAAGGGTTCAGAGGTCTCAGACTACGGGAGATGCACCATAGAAAAGCTAAGCTCACGCGGAATCCAGCTGTTAATTTGTCAAAATTCTTCAGAGGGCATTTTTTAAACCGAAACTTTGTCCAAAATTGCGCCCCTTTCATTAGGCTAGGGCTATCGCGCATGGTATGGCGAAAATGCAAACTAAGGACATGTCTAACGATTTGTCATGCTCTGCACGTCAAGGTTTCATAGAATCCATGGCCATTAGGTGGGTTGGTTGGTTGCGCGGCTACATCAAAGCCAAACGCTCTCGGTGTTGGCCCTAAGGCTCACTCCCGCAAGCGCCACACGCGCAGAATCGCCCCTCGCAGTGTCAGACAAGCGGCCCAGTTCGATATTTTTCTGAACTAGGAAGTTTTGTTCCGTGAAAACTGACTGTAAAGAGCGTTTTTATTTTTGGCCGGCCGGTCCAAATGGCTGACGAGCATAAAACAATGGCATATTAGGGCTGAGTCATGCAGGCACATCCAAGCAAGATGTTCTGCAAGTTCTGAGCGTGTCAACCAAATTGCCGCAGGCGTCAAAAGCTGATATACGCATCAATCAACCAGATTGTTCCGTCGCTGGCGAAAAATTTGTTGCGTGAACTTAGATCATGAAACCACTCTTCTGACACTGCTCGCGACACGCAAGCTGAGCACAGCGCTCCGCCGACCCGGCTTACGGAGCGGGCTCTCGGCCAGTTAAGGAGAACGGTGCAACGCATGATGAAAACCGGTTGTTGAAAACTGTCCACTAGCCCAGCTATCCAGGGAGATCGTGACAAATTTCCATCCACCTCCGATCGCTACAAATGGTACTTTTGGACAATTCTATGCACCATATTTGCCAAACGTAGCCTCTGACCGAGACTAGGCGCCGGCCCGGCTCGGCCAACTTCGAGTCTGCACACGATGTGACGTCAGAGGCCACAGCGCGGCCGCCGCCGGTAATGACCTGACCTTGACTGGCCAGCCGGCCGGCGACGACCACGCCGTGGCCTCTGATGTCACATCGTGTATGGACTTAAAGTTGGCCGGGTCAGGCCGGCGCCCAGTCCCGGTCAGAGGCTACGTTTAGCAAATATGGTGCATACAATGGAGTATATGCACGTTGTGAGAAAAATACACCAAACGAAAGAGGAAATATTTCTAGTTCTTAAGATAATATATTTTTCATAATACTCCCTTCTTCTTAGCAATAAGGCAGAAAGAAGCAAGAAGAGCCATTTACCGTACTTAGTGTGAGTCACAGGCTATGAGATAGCTGACTCGCTTTGCTTAAGAATAGGAGAATTGTATTTTGAGCCTCGATTGGGAATGCTTACTAGTTTTTTCGACCATAAAAAATGCTGGTTAAGATAAACTAGATGCATTTTTCATTTGGTCATCCACTTTTGCTGCATTATGTGCAGGAGCTACTCAAGGAAAAGCGGAAAATTGTTTAGGCTACTAATAAATAAGCATTCTTACATGCCAATTATTTTTGCGACCAAATTGAAACAAAAAATGAAAAGCAAGCAAGAGCATTTTATTGTATTTTAGAACTATATGATAACATAGATTCTCTATGAAGCCATGACGAGTGATCTTAAAAGTGGTTAGCACTGTGAGTCAACCTGCCTGAAGCGTAGTAGCGGTTTTCGCAATGATGGCATCGCCAGCCCGCACCTTCAATTAATGGTTATTAAGCATGATTAGGCCTCGGACTAAAACATTTAAAGTCTATCAGCATGATCAGAAAATCATACTGTTTCCCGGACACATAAAATTTTCAATATTTTGGTGACCTGCGTCCTGCATATACTCCATTGTCCAAAAGTATCATTTGTAGCAATCGGAGGTGACTGAAAATTTGTCGCGATCTCCTTGGATAGCTGAGCAAGTGGACGGAGCTAGGGTTTTCAACATGCGTTGCACCGTTTGTCCGTGACTGGCCGAGAGCCTACTGCGTAAGCCGGGTCGGCGGCGCGCAGAGCTCAGAGAGCGTGTCACGAGGGGCGATTCTGCGTGTGAGGCGCAGGCGGGAGTGCGCCGTAGTGCCGACACCGGGAGCGCTTGGCTTTGATACAGCCGTGCAACCAACCAAATCATCTAATGGCTTTGTATCCTCTGAGACATTGACGTGCAGAGCATGACGAATCGGTAGACATGCCATTGGTTCGCATTTCAGACATACCATACGCGATAGGCCTGATCAAACAAAAGGGGCGCGATTTCGGAAAACAAATCAATGAAAAAATGATCTTAAAGGATTTTTGAAAAATACATAGCTGGATTCCGCGTGAGCTCAGCTTTCGAATGGTGCATCTCCCGTAGTTTGAGCTCTCTATACCCTTCCAACGATCCGTGGTGGGTGCCGGATGAAGTGCTGCGTTGGTTGACAGGCCAAGGGTCAGATCAGAGGTCATGTTCGGGGAGCATACAGAGGTCATGCCCGTGGTTGGCGACCTCTAGTCCGACCGACAACTCATTCTGGAACGAATGTTCTCACTACATGTCCTTACTAGTCGACATTCGATTGTAACAGTTATGCTTGTAACAGTTATGCTTGTAACAGTTGTGATTGTAACAGTTATGATTGTAACAGTTATGCTTGTAACAGTTATGATTGTAACAGTTAAGAAACACATTTAGCGAGTGCCTACCCGAGTCACATTGATTGCATTGGTATCCTAGCAGTTGAATATCAGACGACGCCGTACCGTCTCCTTGGAACGAAGTCCCCCAAGCTTCGTTGGCGCCGCTGTGGTAGGTGATGTTGAAGTCCAGATGGTTGTACACGTAGTACACATCGCTTTTGTGCTGCAAGTTACCCTACCGACAGCAAAAACACCCGTGTTAGTCAATGTTTGCACGTGATATCAAGAATGACCAGCAGAATTCAGAGAAACACTCGTGAGCCACGCAAATGGCGGATGACTTGGCTGCCTGGAACTGAAAGCCACGCACATACATACACTACATATGTCCGAAAGACTGCAAGTCTATACCATTTTGCTCGTCGTGAATGCATGGGACCTACAACAAGACGATGGATGTGGCAGTCGGTGCACTTCGTCGCCGCCCCAGTTAAATGATAAGCAATGACTTTGATTTGCAACATTCGCCAAGCCACGAGATACAACAATGCTAGTTCAAACTAAGCGATCAAGTGCTACGTTGCATTGCAGGACTAGGCCCTGACGTGGCCTTGTCTGTCTGTCTGTCCAGCCCCTCAGCCGTCACGAGGAATCGACAGTATGCCATGGAGTGACAATGTGACAAGCAATGGCGGTATCACTATGATGGGGAGCGGCAGTATGGCACGGAGTGAAGGCATGGATGACAGCTGGATTGGAAACCTCCCGCCCGTGGCCGACCAAACGACATACAGGAAACTGCCGCGGCTTTATGCATTAGAACGACATACAAGAAACCCATGTGCCGGGCGCTGTCGCCCATGGTACAAGGCGCAGACGGCGAGTTTCCGATCCATACGTAGTATATCTCATCCATGGTGAAGGTACCCAATTATCAGCAAACTACGTCGATTCAGAGTTCACTTGGTGCTAACTGTACTCACACCGAGGAAGCAGGAGGGCTTGGGCCGGTTCTGCGGGTCCACGTAGCAGCCGACGGGGAAGCCATTGTTGCAGCTGCGCTCGCGAGTGTCCGTCATGTAGCAAAGAGTCACCGGCATGTTGTCTGTAGACGCAGGGAGCTCGTGATAGGCAGGGTATACACCGCACGCATCGCACACGTGGCAGGTACGGTATGCATACGCCGCACACACGGCACACGTGGTAGGCACGTGAAACGAGCACGGTACACGTGGCAGGTACGACCACAGTAGACACGGGGCAAGTGATGAGCGCAGAGTTTTAAGTTAAGTTGCCGTGATGACAAAGATATAATGGAAGGCACAATTGTAATTGCTTAATACTATTGCATTACCGGGGGAGCGACGAACCAACAGACACTCAGTGTTCAACCCGTCGCAGTACCATGAATGCATACGAGTAAATTCATTTAGTTCCTTTAGCCAACTTCGAAACACTGGGCGGCAAACTGATGATGATATTTGAGTTGTTGTTGTTGTTTTGGGCTTTAGGGCGCCGTAACTACTGAGGTTATGTGGCCCCCATGATATTCATGAGTTCATGGGTTCATGGGCGCGCCGATTTCTTAGGGAACCAGTCGTTTACGTAACAAACGCAATGTCATTACTCTGTGTGACGTTTGAATGTCAGTAACCGCTCGTCCCTACCAGCCGCGGCCCAGGCCCCCCTACAGTCCTACATCCGCTACTGACCGACGATGAAGTGGTGCTGGTAGTCGAGGAAGACAGCCCGCTTCAGGCTGGCAAGCTTGCCGTTGTTCTTGGAGACACCGCTGTTGTCGTAGGTCTTCTCGCACACCTTGACACATGTTTGTGCAGTTTTGCCGTTCGGTTCAAACTGGAACTGTGGCGCGGGGAGAGAGACGGGTGTAACGTGAAGGAGCATTACGGCCCACGGCCATTATTAGTAGCTGTAATAGCAATATGTCATGAAGTGCTACATCTCCCTTGGGATGTAGCACTTACACCTACACACTTTAAGTCCTTCAACTCTTCTTGGCGCCGAACCTGGAGCCTACTTGGCGCCGAAACTAGAGCAACGAAATAGTCGAGTCGAGCTATCGTGTCAAAATAGTACAATACTACATTGTTACTTGAACTTTGAACACAGCTTTACAAACAGCACCTACCACAAGAGTATGTTCCATTTATTCGTTATGTTATTTATTTATAAATATGATTGATACTTTCAGTTACAAGCTGCACACCGGTCAGGCAGAGGTGGTGAGCTCAAAATCCAGGGATATGTGATTAGTGGCGTAATCGAGGTATCAATGGCACAATTATCATCTTCCAATGTGCCAACGAGAGAAGTTTCACTGCATTGCAAACTTGACAAAACATAAGCCAAAGCGAAGGGATTACAATTTGGAGCAAGTAACCGAAATAACCCGAAAATCAGACAATCTCATTTCAACGGCGAAAATCTAATTCCAACGGCGACAATTTAATTCCCACGCCGACAATCTATGCCTCCCCTCCCCCACCCCAACTGAGCCCAACTGCAGCCTTAGCCTGAGCTATATCACATGAGACCGAGAGCAGACCGCGGCGTTAGGCCCCATACTGGAGTGCCGGTGTGGTATTAGAGCCCGCTGGGGTGCGGTGTGGCGGCCTACCTCGTACGGAGACGACTGGATCCGCTGTCCGAACACCACCTGGCCGAGGTTCTCCACTGGAGGGGGCGCTGCCTCAGTCTGAGGCCCGCAGAAGTCAAAACTGCCGAGACACACACACACCGGCGTCACAGCCAGCACCGACACAACGACGAGCTGCCCGCACTATGGACACATTGAAGCTGCCCACCAGCGTTACAAAACACAGTGCGGGAAACAGGTAACGGCCGCAGAAGTCACAACTGACTTACGCCATCACAAGCGTCAATCAAGACTGCACGTGCACGCCACATAGCTTGCCGCTCTGTCAGAGGTATATATATATATATAGTTATATATATATATATATATTATATATATATATATATATATAGTATATTATTTAATATATTATATATATATTATATTAATATATATTATATATATATATATATTATAATAATTATTTAATATATATTATATATATATTATATCTATACTTATATATATATATATATATATATATAGATATATATATTATATATATATATATATATATATATATTATAATGATGATGATGATGATGATGATCGATAGTGATGATTGGGGCTTTTAGGGCGGCCGCAACAAAAGTAGTTTATATGGCGCCCGTTATATATATAGTATATATATATATATTATATATATATATATATATATATATATATAATATATATATATATATATATATGGTGTGTGTGTGTGTGTGTTTTTTAAGGGTCAACCAGCGCAAGATATCAAAACTGTCGACACACAGCACCAGCGTGCCAACAGTGCACCGGCACAGCTAACGCCAGAATACCGCCCCGGCACGGGATCGGAATACCGATTATCAGGCTTGCCACCTGCCTTCGTTTACGCTATATGTCAGCGTAAGCTTATTGATAACTGTAAAAAGTTTGCTTGCAACCATCACTAAAGGCAATGCTGAATGACAATGTATTGTTCGGACGAATGCAAAATAGCGTGTACTATCATACGGGTGATGCAAAATGCCCAGCACACAAACAATGCTGGATGGCGAGGACGTTAAGCATTCATAAACGGTATCACACATACAATATAAGTTCAAACTCCAGCACCAGTCCCAGTTTCAAATCCAGAACCAGTCAGCAAATCATAAAACTGCAGCTGAACGACCTCTAGTTCAAGTTGTGGTCTGCAAGCTTCAGAAGCCGAACGATTCCGGTGTGTTCAACCACCTGTCGCGCCTCGCGGCCAGTAGACCCACTCGATTACCGTATCGTAACGCTGTAGCTATTCAAACAGG